>JALIZH010015980.1:0-30851 GCA_030522465.1 Rhipicephalus appendiculatus | reverse complement strand
GCGAAATCAGCAGCAAGATTTTTTTTATTTTCGGATTTGCCATGGTGAAGTTAGGCGTTAAAATTGGAGGCGCGCGAGCAGGAATCATGCTGATGATGATGATGATAGCCTATTTCTATGGCTCACACCCACTCTGGGGGGATTGGCCAAGAAACGAATATTTTATAGACAGAAGTGATCAGATATGTATGATATTACTGTAGAATTATACAATGGTTAGAACAAATGAATGACGCTAATTTAGTGATTATATGTCAAAACCGCCTTGATTAAAATAAAAATTTCTCTACAGCGGAACAGAGATCCCGGTGACAATGACCTAATGAGGAGGCTCCCAAGGAAAGAATATTACAGATGATGAAATCCAATCTAATTCGATTAAAAGCGACTTTGAGAATGTTTTTCCTCAGTAAGTTGTAGCGGTTGCATGATAAAAAATAAGGCTCGACTGTTTCCTCCTTGCTACTAAACGAACAAAGGGGGGAAGGAGCCAGACCAGCTCTATGCATATAGAAGTTTAATTTTGGAACTTGACAGCGTAATTTTGTAAAAATGACTTCCTCTTTTCGCGTTGACCAGAAATTTCTACGCCAAGGGAACAAAAGGTGTCGATATTCGTTTAGATAAGTCACTAATGTTTTATCAGAGTCTTGAATTATGGCACGCCTTCTAAATCTGTCACGAATTATGAGTGCTGATGTGGGAATAATTGAAAGTATCGGGCCACTGAGGGCGGCTTTCGCTAGAGTGTCCGCCATTTCGTTCATTTTTATCCCTTTGTGGCCCGGTACCCAGATTAATCTGATTGAAGTTACATGGGTGGGAACCAAAAAATGAAAAGTACGTAATAATCGAGAATCACTATTTGCAGCAAGTGCTGAGCACAAAGATAACGAGTCTGTAAATATGGCTACACTTGAGGTTGATGGGCTGAGCTTTCTTAAAGCCATAATCACCGCTAGAAATTCCGCCGAAAATACTGATAAGAAATCGGGAAGTCTTAATGAGAATGACCAATTGAGGGTTTCGGAGAAAATGCCAATGCCAGATTTTTCTTCCTATTGTGAGGCGTCTGTAGCTATGACATTTGTTGTATTTATCTCCTCCAAATGCCTTTGCAGAAGACCGTCTAATATCTGGTAAGGTAGATTTTTTGCATGATTCGGATATATATCGTCAAAAATGATTTCAAGGTTCTGTCTTTCATTGCCAATGGAAGGAACTTCGCTCAGTTTAACATCTAATGGTCCAACAAGTGCTTGTACGTAGCCCACCTGTGGCGTTTGAAACCGAGGCCAATAAGATAGGAAAAATAACTCTGGCTGATACATGAAAATAACTTTTAGTTTTATAGGATACTCATAAATGTTAAGAAATGTTTGTACCGTAAGTATCCTAAACCTGCACAAAAGCGAGGGCGACCTTGCCTCTAAGTATAGAACATTATTGGCGACAAATTTCGGTAATCCAAGGCATAACCTTAAGGCCTCCCTTTCGAGGAGTACAAGAGGACGCAATTTGTAAGCCGGTGCACCTGAATATAAAACACATCCGAATTCTAATACAGGGCGTACGTACATTTTGTATATCATAATTAGTGTGTCTCTCCGCATCCCCGATCGATTGTTGCATAGCATTCGCAGGACTTCTAGCGCCCGTACTCCTTTCTTAGTTATGTATTCAATGTGTGTATGCCATAGGAGGTGGTTATCATAAATTATTCCTAGATATTTTACCAAGTCCACTTGTGGTATAGTCTGCAGGTTGCAAGTTAGACTTATAGTAACTGGGTAATCGAAAGGGAAAACTATAATTGCACTCTTTGAAACATTAAGACATAAATGGATCGTCTGTAACCAATTTTCAATGGCGCACATGTACGTTTGTAAGCGAGTGTATAGCGAATGTATATCAGTGTCTGAAGCGAAAAATGCTATATCATCTGCATATACGTATGCATTCTAGTGTTTTCTTCTTCAACATTTTAAATGTTTTCTTAGCTTTATAATAACACTGTTGAAACACAAAGTCTCTTAAAAACTGTAATAATAATATGTGGGGTTTTACGTCCCAAAACCACGATATGATTATGAGAGACACCGTAGTGGAGGGCTCCGGAAATTTCGACCATCTGGTGTTCATTAACGTGCACTGACATCGCACAGTACACGGGCCTCTACCATTTCGCCTCCATCGAAATGCGACCGCCGCGGCCGGGATCGAACCCGCGACCTCCGGGTCAGTAGCCGAGCACCCTATCCACTGATCCACCGAGGCGGACTCTTAAAAACTGTAACCTAATAAAATGCCTAGTTTTTGTTTTCCTTTATACTGCTCATCGTTCGCAGCACCTCTCCGGCGAAATGTGCCCGCTTGCCATTGCTGGGCAAATAATTAGGAGTATTTTACTTAGAGCAGCCCAAGTGAACTAACGAAAGTATATACAACTCTGGAAACGAAGTACAATCTTTAAAGGGCCCCTCACCAGGTTACATAACAAATTTTAGTTAGGCACTGGAGCTTACTATGTGCCTGATGAAGAACATTTTGCCACAAGAATGTTTCCATTCGGTTCAGTACGAGCTCAAAACACCGGTATGTTGAAGCGGCGAGAAACCATGACGCGTAGAGGCGAGCTTGAAACCCTTGCCAATCGTCCCTTGTAGCCTTCGCAAGCCAAATATCTTCCGTGCCACTTCAATATCGGGGCCAGAGTATCACTTCATGTATGCGCACCAAAACGTCATGCGCATGCAAGGTCATGTGCGCATGGCGTGCCCAAGCCAGTCCGACCCATCCAGAGTCCGCGAGCGGTGTTGTATTGTCTCTGCGTTCTCTGTGGCCTACTGCCTGTTTCTGTGGGTTGGATTCCTCGGTACATGGACGTTTGGAAAGGGTGGCGCGAAAAGTGATTCCTCACCGCGATACATGACGTCGCATCGCTAGAAGCACTGTCAGAGGCGATGCATCAAAAACGCACCAAGCGTTGTCAGGGCTGGCGCCTGCATTTCACGGTGTAAGATGTTTGTATCTTACACCATAAACCGCGGCGCAAGGTACAAACCCTTGTCCATCCACACTAAGCTCTGTGACGCTCAGCTGAACTCGGTCGTTGGGCTCCCACTGGCTTGGCATCGGAGCGACACAGCGTCTCGCTGCTTCACGGCCACCGGTTTGAATGTCTGCTCCATGGTTTCTGACATGTTTGCGCTGGCGGAAGCAGAAAGAACCTATCTGTGAGACTGAACTTCGGCCACCGGTGTTTAAGGAAGTACGCAAGCCAAAAATGGCACAGACACACGAGCACCTAAAATATTTATTGACGCTTCAGGTTATAAATCCACCTTAATTTCAGGCAAAATAGCACCGCAGGTAGAGAAGTGTGTTCTTTTCCAACCTCTACATCACCAGTTTCGTTTGAATAAATTTTGTATGCTGAGGTCTGCAAGTTCTTCCGTGCATTACATCGCATGGTATCGAAAACTAGGGAGCATTTGGAGCAACAAATTATGCTGTATAAAAGTACAATGTCTTACATAGATAATAGACGTTTACTATAGCCCCCTGTGGGAATACTACAGCGACTAATTACGTTTTCTTAGTAATCATGACCTAGCTGTATGTGACTTTATTTTCGGGTGTTGGAATGTTAAAGATTCGGTTTTACCACCCGCTGTTTCTTCTCACGCATATTAAAACACGGAGTTATGACATGATATCGTCTTTGTTCCGTACAAACTCGCTGCAACCGGTACTGATGAGAACCGATTCCATACTTTGAGTCTTGCGGAAAAGAGCGAAATGGCATAGCCAGTGTGCTTTAGATATGTACGTCGGCAAGAACTGATGGAAATGCATCAGCAGTAGGAATATCAGGCAGGCTTCATGCGTGAACATTTCTTCGCTCATGTGATCACTTGTTATTATGGCTAGCAACAACACTGTGCAGCTAAAACGGTGCGCACACCGTTCATGCGTTAAAAAACGTTCCCTGCTGAGAGCCTATGAGAGAAACGCTGCATTTAGGCTAATGCACGTGCTGATCGACCGAATCACCTCATTATTTAACAATGAGCGTACTGACTGAGATGGAGCGTTGAGCAAGGAAACGTCTATATATATATCTTTCTCCCTCCATATGTATATATACATATGGAGGGAGAAAGTTCAGAAGTTCAGGCAAATTCAGCGGCCAAACCGAAACCCAAGCAGCGATGAGCGCAACAAGCAGACGACTAGAATGACGTCACTGTTCAAGACAATGGTTACAGAGGTGCAGTGCTTCCCCGTTCGTTAACGTATGTGCGTCATGCGCGCTACTACTACAAGCGCAGCCCACACACTCACACCAAGAAGTCAATTGATGGTTCATATAATGACGTTCACTCATTGTGGACGTCTCAGATGAATGTGGCAGTTGCGCTCTTCCGCGTTTCGGTTTCGGTTTGGCCGCTGAATTTGCCTGAACTTCATTACGCCACAATAATTAATAGAGGCTGCTTTTTCGAAATCTCAAAGCTGAAATGGGTTCTTCGCATGAAGGACTTCAATTTTCCCATTGGGCTTAACCACCTAACTCCGGTAATTAAAAAGTTAATTAATTTAACTTTCTTAATTACGGTCCCAAATCATGTCTTCAACCATCTTAAGATGCCTGCCGCTATAGAAAAAGCAACTGTGAAGACAGCGAGCAAATACCGCATTTTCTTGATTTTTTAAAAATAGTGGACACATTTCTTGAAACACCCTGTATATTACTGTACATGTCCGTATCAGTATGATTTAGCTCGAGCCCGGCTGAATGCAGCGGAATGCATATATATATATATATATATATATATATATATATATATATATATATATATATATATATATATATATGTATATATATATATATATATATATATATATATATATATATATATATATATATATATATATCTTCCTATGTAGTTATCTAGTTCTACTATCCTAGTTACTTTATTTTCAAGCACCAACTTGCAGGATTCTCGAGTAACTTGACAGAAACAAGAAGGTGTACGTCTCAACCAACTTGCAAGCGGCCGCGATGCTGCTAGTCAAGGTGGTACAGTGTGGCGATAGCCCTCTCACTGATGAGCTTATGACAGGAACTTTCTTCCCGTTTTGCGGAAAAGAATTGGAAATATTGACTTTATTGTATTACTTATTTTCCTGGCATTGTGTAACACCAGTTAGGCTAACTCTTGCGGAATTCCAAAAACGGACACGTAAAAAAAAAGCAGTACCTCACGCGATCATCAGCGTGCTGCATTCCACTCTCCACTCTCACTGGAAAACGAGTGATATATCTTGCCCGGCAATGCTTGCAGCAATTGACCAACTTTTGCATGTGTTATTAGGCGTGTATTTAACCACATTTCAGAGGAACACAATCGTCACTGACTTCCAAGCAAAGATGTACGTAATCAATGTGTTAAAATGAACTGATTCTACAAAATGCGCAATATACTTAAATTCGCTCTAAGTGCATCGTCCATCTCTTTAGGGAAAAACGATAAAATTGTACACATTCATTGAGAGTACTTCATATTATGTGACCGCAGGGCCCAATAATAACGAAGTGCGAAAAAGAATGAAAACTGGGAGTAAGGGCCAGATATGAAACTGCGCTCTAACCTGAGTTGCCGTGTAGGTCTGCATATATCCGCGCTGCTTCCATAGGTGCGTTATAGCATATATATAGGTTTGCCTAGGAGCGTAATGCACACACCGCAAAAAACATTCGAACGAACATGTCCTAGCTTGGGTAGGAATGACTAATTAGCTGTCTCCTCATGCTGCGTGATTACCTGTTTGTATATCTCTTTATTTTTCTGCTTACGTGTTCAGAGCGTCCCAGCGACGCCCTCAAAACACAGCCACTCGCAGGCACACCCCATTTCACACCGTATGCTGTCTGCGCCAGAATGCGTAGCCTCGGATTAGAAGGAAGAAAAAGATGGCAGGATCACGCTGGCAGATTTGCGACACTACCCGCCATCACTTATCGCAAAATCCGGGTGCAGCCAATGTGCGACAGCGCGTGGAATGCCTGTGTGGCTGGGCTGAGTATGGCTTTAATGCAAACGCACGAGCATGGTTCGGCGCCTGTGTCGTTTCAGAGCATAAGCTCGGTCGTGTGCTGAAACAACGAGCCGTTTCTCGCCGTTACAAATAGCGTCTCCTTTTCTGCCCAGTACAGAGAGCTAGTGTTAGCAATGCAGGACTGATTAATGAAACAGTCGCAGCCTCGCGTGCATAAGCCGTCCAAAATGGCTCCAACACAATAAACTTACTGCGCATTCAAGCGGTTCGCGTACCGAGAAAGGCCCTATTATATTCCCACGTCCCATTACGTTATCTTTGTTGTTCCAAATGTTTGTCATAGCAGGCTGCCACTGCTTTCTTTTTTATTTAGTATGAAAGTGAAATGCGTTCCTGCCACGTAGAGCGGTTTACAAAGACGTTCAATAGTGTATTTTAGAGTGAAATGCAGCGCGAAATGCGTCTTTTTCCCAGTGTGAGCGGTTTCAGAGGTGAAAAGGCAGCAAGACAATGCCATTTGAAACATGCACATAATCAAGATAAGTGCAAATGTTCAGAACAGCGTCGTATTCAGTATGTGTAGAGGTAAAATGAATGGTTCCCTGGGTGTCAAAACCAGACCTCTGCTTCAGGGTGCCACTAGGCGCCAGGGCGGTTTAACCTTCGAGCCGCCGCCAACATTTCTTTTTTTTTTGGCTTCCAAAACCGTGTTCAATAAGAGGCCGTAACCTTTTAAGGAATAACAATGCGAAAAATAGGTCACAGTTTCGCCACTAGGGCGAAGCAATGAATGCGATAGCAAGAAATTAGTTTGTCACACGAAGAACGACAAGCAGCTCGATACTTGCAACGCGCCGCCGCAGCACAAAGAAGGACGCTCGAAAAGGACGCATAGGTATACACAGGACAAGCGTGAACTAACAACTGTCGCAGTTGTTACGTATTTTTATTTGAGGGACGCGCTGTGAGTGTCCACAGATGCAGAAGCCGACACTGTTGTTGCTGTTGCCTCTGACATGGCTCATACCCACTCAGGGGGGATTGGCCAAGGATTGATTATATAATTATATGACTTTTCGACGCTGTTTGATACTTCTTTTTCTTTTAAAGTGCGGCATGTGGAATGACCCCTCTGCGTCTCCTGCCACGCGGTGGCGTCTGACGCGTGCCCGGTGTTCTTTTCTTTCATTCTACATCATGAGTGGTACAGAAGGGAGCCACGTTGTCGTGCGCATCTCAAGGGCAGTTTTCAATTTGAAAAAAAACTGTAAAAGCGTCGGGGACAGAAAAAACGCTCAAGCTGTTCCGAGATCTGCGTACCGCGAGCGGCAAATGGTGCATATGAATAGCTCGCCGTTATATCGCTGGCGCGAGCATGGCGTGTGGCTGTGTTGGCTAGCAGGCTGCGGAGCGAGGGGTTTCTGGTTCGAACCCCCGTAAGGTGGTCTGGAATGACGGCGTCGACATGCAGACGGCGAAAATCAGCCGAGAGTGTCCATATAATTGCTATCGCAATAAAAAAAAAATTGAAGGACACTTTGTACATTCCAAAGTGTGATCGGCGAAAGCGTGTGGCCATTCCACTGACGGAAAGACGGACGGAAAGACGGACATCCGGACGGACAGACGGACATCCGGACGGACGGACACCGGACGGACGGACGGACGGACGGACGGACGGACGGACGGACAGACGGACATCCGGATGGACGGACGGACAGACGGACATCCGGACGGACGGACACCGGACGGACGGACGGACGGACATCCGGACGGACAGACGGACATCCGGACGGACGGACGGACAGACATCCGGACGGACGGACGGACAGACGGACATCCGGACGGACGGACATCAGGATGGACGGACGGACATCCGGACGGACGGACGGACGGACGGACGGACATCCGGACGGACGGACTGACGGACGGACATCCAGGTGGACGGATGGACAGACATCCGGACGGACAGACGGACGGACGGACGGACACCGGACGGACGGACAGACATCCGGACGGACGGACGGACACCGGACGGACGGACACCGGACGGACGTGAGCTTGAGACATTAAACGCTTTCGCCTTACAATTGGCCGCGTATCTGCGTGCTTCGCTGCAAATGTCGTCGAAAGACGATAGTCTTGTGCCGGCCGCACTACTATGTTTTGCCTTGCCTGAGACAGCCTAAAAAACACTAGGGTCTTTAGAATCCGGACATCCGGACGGACAGACGGACGGACGGACGGACACCGGACGGACGGACAGACATCCGGACGGACGGACGGACAGACGGACGGACACCGGATGGACGGACACCGGACGGATGGACACCGGACGGACGTGAGCATGAGACATTAAACGCTTTCGCCTTACAATTGGCCGCGTATCTGCGTGCTTCGCTGCAAATGTCGTCGAAAGACGATAGTCTTGTGCCGGCCGCACTACTATGTTTTGCCTTGCCTGAGACAGCCTAAAAAACACTAGGGTCTTTAGAATTGCGTCCCTATGTATTTTCTAATAAAGAAAACACGTCCTGACATTTACATATTAATGTTGCTCCTCAGGAATGCGTAGTGTTTGCTTTTTGATCGAATATGTTCACAAATATGAACACGAACACCAGTTCAAGATGGCTGGGCGTTCAGAAAGAACTTAAACTTTGGCCGAGTAGCTGAATCGGGTTACCGACAGACGGACAGATGGACATACAGACCAAAATTTTAAGGCGAAAGCCTTTAATATCTCATGGTCACGTCCGTCCGGTGTACATCCGTCTGGTGTCCGTCCGGCGTCCGTCGACAACCCCACTGCGCATGCGCCAACCCATTAAACAAATAAAAATAAAAAACCTCTCCACCTCTCTCTCCTCTAGGCATCCCTCCCCGCGGAGGCCACAACCTCACTGCGCATGCGCGTCCCCTCCTCTCTCCCCTCCTACCCTTTCTCCCCTCCTACACTCCCCCTCTCTCCTCTAGGCATCCCTGCCCGCGTCCACACCCCCCACTGCGCATGCGCGTCTTCCCCTCTCCTACGCTCCCCCCCTCTGTCGCCTCGCGACGCCGACGCAGGCAGCGTCTGCTAGCGAGTTTCCTGGTTGAAAAAATTGGCCGCGTATCTGCGTGCTTTGCTGCAAATGTCGTCGAAAGACGATAGTCTCGTGCCGGCCGTACTATACTATGTTTTGCCTTGCCTCAGACAGCGCCTACTCTACGTTGAATTGGCCGCGTCTGGCTGGCGTTGATAAAATAGATATGGACGCCATTGAAAAACATGAGCTTCTACTGACCCAAGGGCATTACACCGTGACCAAGGGCCACTGCCAGCGGCAGCACAGCGTCGCATTTTCAGCGCAGCCTAAGAAACACTAAGGTCTTTAGAATTGCGTACCTATGTATTTTCTGATAAAAGAACACGCGACCTGACACTTACATATTAATGATGTGCCTCAGGTATGCGCAGTATTTGCTTTTTTGATCGAATATGTTCACAAGTATGCATGATAACACCAGTTGGAGATGGCTGGGCGTTCAGAAAGTGGTTAAACTTTGTCCGAGTAGCTGAATCGGGTCACGGACAGACAGACAGACAGACAGAGAGACCAAAATTTTTGCGTTGAAGTATCCCAAGAAAGACTATCGTCTTTAAAAACCGACTGCTCGCGCGGCACAACCGTTCACTGGCCACCCCGTATATATGGCAATGGATCTTGACCTGCAAGGTGGTGCCGGTGGGAGATTTCTCCTGTGCGTTGTCGAACGATAAAAAATTCGCAGCGTGCGCGTTAACTAAAAGCGGACGGCGGGTCTCTGTGTCCAGTCCGAGTTTTTTTCTCTCATTGCCCATTAGCAGCGATTCGGATGTTCCAGTAGGAAACACCGGTCCAACACTGCATGCTTTGCGCCCCCCCAAGTTTCTCTCCAGTGCAACGCTGCGATGAGCGCCAACGTCAACGCCGCCGCCAGTGTAAGCGTTAGCGCCCGCTGCTTCGCATCTACACATGGTTCCCTTTAGCGAGAGATGGTGTAATCTTTAAGGCGAAAGCCTTTAATGTCTCATGCTCACGTCCGTCCGGTGTCCGTCCGACCTCCGTCCGGCGTCCGTCCGTCCGTCTCTCCGTCCGTCTGTCTGTCTGTTCGTTCATCCGTCCGTCTGTTCGTCCGTCTGTCCGTCCGTCCGTCCGTCCGTCCATTCGAGCTCTGGCACGGAGCCAGGTGGCCCCCGGGATGCGCACACGGACGCCGGTTGCGTCGGACTCTACGGCGCTCGTTCTTTGCTTGCGTAGCGTCGCTGTGCCCAGCGTTTGCAATCATTCTGACCGACGCCGTCTCAATGGACCCAGGCATTCACGGAATACACTTTGCAATTCACAAAGGGTCCGTCAATTCAAGAGCTGGAACGCGGATGGCGTTTGCACGATGCGCAATGTGACAGAAAATACTAACGCTTGCGAACGGAGGAAGATGAGTCTCGCGTCTCGCTGCGATTCGCGGTACAAAATTAAAGAAGAAAACACGCACCCATTCGGTTTGTGTCTTATCCCACTGAGAGTGTAAAAGAAAAAAGACATGGCATAATCAGTGGAATGGCCACACGCTTTCGCCGAACACACTTTGGAATGTACAAAGTGTCCTTCAATTTTTGCGTTTAAGTATCCCAAGAAAGACTATCGTCTTTAAGAAAAAAATTCAAGGACACTTTGTACATTCCAAAGTGTGTTCGGCGAAAGCATGTGGCCATTCCACTGACGGAAAGACGGACGGAAAGACCGACGGACGGACGGACGGACATCCGGACGGATGGACGGATGGACATCCGGACAGACGGACGGACGGACAGACGGACATCCGGACGGACGGACGGACATCCGGACGGACGGACATCCAAAGAGACGGACGGTCGGACGGGCGGACATCCGGACGGACGGACGGACATCCGGATGGACGGACGGACAGACGGACATCCGGACGGACGGACGGACGGACGGACGGACAGACGGACGGACACCGGAGGACGGACGGACGGACATCCGGATGGACGGACGGACAGACGGACATCCGGACGGATGGACGGACATCCAAACGGGCGGACGGACGGACATCCGGACGGACGGACACCGGACGGACGGACGGACATCCGGACGGACGGACATCTGGATGGACGGACGGACATCCGGACGGACAGACGGACATCCGGACGGACGGACGGACGGACATCCGGACGGACGTGAGCATGAGAAATTAAAGGCTTTCGCCTTAATATCTGTCTCCGATCGCAACCGTGCCCCGCCACGGTGGTCCAGTGGTTATGGCGCTCGGCTGCTGACCCGAAAGTCGCGGGTTCGATCCCGGCCGCGGCGGCTGCATTTTCGATGGAGGCGAAAATGTCTGAGGCCCGTGTACTCAGATTTAGGTGCACGTTAAAGAACCCCAGGTGGTCGAAATTTCCCGAGCCCTCCACTACGGCGTCTCTCATAATCATATCGTGGTTTAGGGACGTTAAACCCCAGATATTATTACTATTATCGCAACCGTGAGCGAGATGGGAGAGAGTGAGATAGATGGATACGGGAAAAAATGGAAGAAAGGAATGCAGTAAAGAGGGACGGCGTATTATAACCCTAGGAACGGATTCTATTGCGAAACTGCAACCTCGAAAATCTGGTTTCAAACGATGCCGTTCGGTGTAAGCCGCCATGTGGAAATACTAGACGGACGTGACTGCGCAATGAATGAGATAACGCTATTGCGAACTGGTAGCCCTCGTAACGCATCTTGATATGCCTGACATTTGGAAATAGAGCAGCGATTGAGCGGCATCGCAGGCCTACGCTGAAACTGATCATCTTGGAAAGACCACCGTGACAAGTGTATCGAAAAAAAAAGACAGCTTGTTATGCAACATCTTAGTGGTTGCTAAAAAGTTGAAGAATAACCAACAAATAAACAGACTTCGTAGAGGAAGAAGGACGCTTCTTTTCCCACGTGGCGAAGCCGGTATGTCGTTTCTCATTTATTAAGGCGAAAGCCTTTAATGTCTCATGCTCACGTCCGTCCGGTGTCCGTCCGGCGTCCGTCCGTCTGGTGTCCGTCCGGCGTCCGTCCGTCCGGTGTCCATCCGTCCTGTGTCCGTCCGTCTGTCCGTCCGTCCGCCCGTCCGTCCGCCCGTCTGTCTGTCCGCCCGTCCGTCCGCCCGTCTGTCTGTCTGTCCGTCCGTCCGTCCGTCTGTCCGTTCATCTGTCCGTCCGTCCGTCCGGCCGGCCGGCTGTCCGTCCGTCCGTCCGTTCGTCCGGTGTCCGTTCGGTGTCCGTCCGTCCGTCTGTCCATCTGTCCGGTGTCCGTCCATCCGTCCGTCCGTCTGTCCGTCCGTCCGGTGTCCGTCCGTCTGGCGTCCGTCCGTCCGTCCGGTGTCCGTCCGTCCGTCCGTCCGGTGTCCGTCCGTCCGTCCTTCCGGTGTCCGTCCGTCCATATGTCCGGTGTCCGTCTCTCCGTCCGTCCGTCTGTCCGTCCGTCCGTCCGTCTGTCTGTCCGTCCTTCCGTCCGTCTGTCTCTCCGTCTGCCTCGCGTCTCCCTGCGATTCGCGGTAAAAAATTAAAAAAGAAAACGCACACACATTCGGTTTGTGTGTTATCCCACTGAGAGTGTAAAAGATAAGAGATATGGCATTGTCAGTGGAATGGTCACACGCTTTCTCCGAACACACTTTGGAACGTACAAAGTGTCCTTCAATTTTTGACCTCGTAAAGTCCATCTGGTGTTGAAAACGCTGTCTTAGGGGCGAAGCTCCTTAGGGTGTGGGTCTGTCCCTCCTCTGTAGTTGTAGTAGTAGTAGTAGTAGGTAGGTAGGTAGGTAGGTAGGTAGGTAGGTAGGTAGGTAGGTAGGTAGGTAGGTAGCCACGTGTAGTGGAATGTACCCACTCCACTTGATAAAGATGACGATGACGCAGTATAGTGGAATGTACCCACTACACGTGATAACGATGAAGTATAAGCGTGTTCTAGTATAGTGGAATGTACCCACTACACGTGATAAAGATGACGATGACGGAGTATAGTGGAATGTACCCACTACACGTGATAACGATGAAGTATAAGCGCGTTCCAGTATAGTGAAATGTACCCACTACACGTGATGACGATGACGATGACACTGATGACCATGAAGTATAAGCGCGTTCCAGACCACACATTCTCTTTCTGCCATGGATGGAAACGTTCGAGCTTCGCCCACTCATCATCATTCACTTTGTGGATATGGCGTGATTTTTTTAAGATAGCAGGCAGGGCGCGAACAGTCAAGCTGATTCCAGAGTTGGCGCGACCACGTGTGATTAGGCCGGAAAGTTCGTTGGGTGATGTATAAAAGACGGCGCGTCTCGACGATGATCAGCTATTCGACGGCTGATGCTCTGTTCGCCGCTATCATTGTACAGTGTGCTTTGCTGTAGTCTGACTTTCCTTTCCCTGGCCACAAGTTCGGCCAAATAAAGAGTTTCCTCTTGGACACGCCGCCTGCTGCCTTCTTGTCTTCCCTGTACCAACTCGGAGTACCGTCGAGTAGTTTAAAGAAACAAGTAACTGTACGTGTGAACCAACTTGCACGCGGCAGTGATGGTGCTAGCGAAGGTGGTCAATTGGGGTGATAGTCCTCTGATTAACGGCAACCTTTTGCTAGCAACTTTCTTCCCATTTTGTGAAATGAGAGATATGCAAACATTCACTTTATTGTATCGTTATTTTGCTGAAATACAGTAACACCAGTTAACTCTTGCGGAATCGCACAAGCGGACACGTAAAAAGCCGGCAGATCCCACGCACTGTGGGAATCGATATAGTGCGAAGCAGCCAGGAAAGAGAAAATCATGCTTTACAAAATTTGCATGTCATGTTTTACATGTTAGGACCTGTCATTTATGTTCGTCATACAGTCACGTCCCGCAATACCGATATTGGTGTAGATCAAGCTAGCGGACTCGACGCAACGCACCATGAGCGTGGCATGTAAATGGCGTTGTAGATGACATACATGCCAAGATTTTCATGTTACCACCTGCCACTTATGTTCGTTATACAGTCATGTCACTCAATACCAAATTTGGTAGATATCAAGCTAACGAAACGGCCGCGAGCGCGCCATGAGCGTGGAATGCAAGTGATGTCGCTTATGACATGTCATGATTTCCATATTACCACTTGTCATTTATGCTCGTGATATAGTCACATCACTCAATCACAAATTTGGTGTATATCAAGCTAACGAAATGGCCGCGAGCGCGCCATGAGCGTGGCATGCAAGTCATGTCGCACACGACATGTCATGATTTCCATATTACCACTTGTCTTTTATGTTCGTCATACATGGCCGCGAGCGAGCCATGAGCGTGGCATGCAAGTCATGTCGCACATGACATGTCATGATTTCCATATTACCACTTGTCATTTATGTTCGTCATACACTCACGTCACTCAATACCAAGTTTGGTGTATATCAAGCTAACGAAATGGCCGCGAGCACGCCATGAGCGGGGCATGTAAATCATGCTTTACATAATTTGCATGTCATGATTTCCATATTACCACTTGTCATTTATGTTCGTCATACAGTCACGTCACTCAATACCAAGTTTGGTGTATATCAAGCGAGCGAAACGGCCGCGAGCACGCCATGAGCGTGGCATGTAAACCATACTTTTCATGACAAGTTATTCATGATTTTCATGATATGACAAGCCATTCATGTTCGTCATACAGTCATGTTGTGCCATACCAAATTTGGTATAAATCCCATTAACGATACGGCCAGGAGAGCACAAAGTCGTAGGCGGCTAGATAGATAGCTAGATAGATAGATACGCTCAGAGTCGCCGAAGTTCGCTAAGAAATGCTTCGCATTTAAAAAAGCAGTACATAACGTCTCACACGCTCATCGAAATGCTGCATTTCACTACCTTTCGGAAACGACTAATTTGTCTTGCTCCACAATGCTTGCAGCCATTGATGAACTTGTTCATGTGTTATAAACCATGGATTCAATCACATTTCAGAGTAACACTATCGTCACTCGCCTGCAAGCAAACATGAACATAATTAATGTGTTAAAATGATATCATTCTATAAAGTGTGCAAGATACTTCAAATTGCTTAAGTGCATCGTCCACCTCCAGTGGGAAAAAGGATAAAATTGTACAAATTTTTCAAGATTACTCTTAATCTGTGACCGAGGGGGGCCAATATTAACAAAGTGCTCAGAAGACATGAAAAATGAATATTGAGAGCAAGAGTAAGACGTGAAAGCGCCCTTTAACTTGAGTTGTCTTGTACGACTTTATAATCCACGCTGTTTTCATGGCTGCAATATCGCACATACACATGCACACAACGCACAGAACATTAGCACGAACATATCCTAGCTTGAAGAGTAGGAATGCTTAAGCAGCTCTTCTTATCCTGCGTGATTCCATGTTTGTATATCCCTATGTGGTTCGGAACGTCGCAGTGACGCCCTCAAACCACAGCCACTCGCGAACACAAGCAATTGCACACTGTATGCAATCTGCGCCAGAATGCGTAGCCTTAGAATAGAAGGAAGCAAAGAAGGCCGGAGCGTGCTGACACATTTGCGACACAACCCGCCATCCCTTATCGCCAAATCCGGGTGCACCGAATGTACTACGGCGCGTGGAATGCCTGTGTGGCTGTCCCGAGTCTCGCTTTAATGCAAACGCATGAGGATAGTTCGGCCGCTGTGTTTTGGAGCCTAAACTCCGTCGTGTGCTGAAACAACGAGCCGTTTATCGCCGTTACAAATACCGCCTCCCTTTCTGCCCAGTACAAAGAACTAGTGTTAGCAATACAGGACTGATTAATGAAACAGTTGCAGCCTCATGAGCATGAGCCGTGCAAGATGAACTCAACACAATAAGCTTACTGCACATTCAAGCGGTTTGTTTACCGAGAAAGCCTCCATTATATTCGCACGCTCCATTACATTACACTTTTACTCTATCTGAAGTATTTGATCTTCCAATTCTTTGTGATAGGCGGCTTTCACAGCTTTCTTTTTTTTTTATTTTTTTAACACGAAAGTATGATGCGTTCCTGCTACGTAGAGCGGTTTCCAAAGGCGTTCAATAGTGCGTGTTTTGGTGAAATAAAGAGTAAAATCCGTCGTTCTCCCAATGTGCGTGATTTCAGAGGTGAAAAGGGAGCAAGGCAATGTTATTTGAATCGTGAACAGAATAAAGAGAAGTGCAGAAATTCAGAACAGCGTCGCATTCAGTATGTGGCGAGGTAAAATGAATGCTTCCCTGGGTGTCTAAACGAAACCTGCGCTTGAAGGTGCCGCTAGGCGCCAGGACAGTTTCACCTTCGAACCATCGTGCACTTTTCTTTTTTTGCTTACAAATCCGCGCTGAATAAGACGCGGTAATCTTTCCAAAAAATCGCGACCCGAAAAATATCTGTGTTCAATCGCAATCTTGAAAGAGGGGAGAGAGAGAGTGAGACGAATGTAGGAGGAAAGAAAAATCGAAGAAAGGAATGCAGCGAGGAGAAACGACGAATCAAAAGCATGGGAACAAATTCTATTGAGAAACTGTAGCCTCAACAGTCTTGTTCCAAACGACGCCGTACGGAATAAAGGGCCATGTGCAAATACTTGACAGACGTCCATGGCTGCGCAGTGAATGAGGTAAAGCTATTGCGAGAGCGTAGCCCTCGTATCCGCATCTTAATATTCTTGATATTTGGAAATCGAGCAGCGATTGTGGTGCATTGCATGTCTATACTGAAAATGATCGTTTTGAGAAGAGCACCGTCAGAACTGTATTGAAAGAAAAGACAGGTTCTGATGCAACATCTTAGCGGTTCCCAAAAAGCTGAATAATAACCAACAAATCAACACGTTTCGTAAAAAAAAAAAAACGAAGTTTCTTTTTCCACGTGGCGAAGCCGGTATGTTTCTCATTTAAGCGCACTTGTATTTATTGGTCAGGGTTCTTCTCTAGTCATGCCTCCCCCCCCAGCAATACGAAATCATTCGAACGCTCGAATTCGAAACCTGCGTGAGAACCGCAATGGTGGCATCAATGACTCTGTCCTGAATGTGTGCAGGCTGTCCATGAGGTACCGCTGCTATACTTGGGATGTCGCCAAAGAGCAAAAGAAAAAAAATTCCGCATCTCCCGCTAAAGGGAACCATGTGTGGATGCGAAGCAGCGGGGAGATAATTAGCTTGAGCGGGAGGAACGTCGCCGCTCTCGTTTCACGGCAGCGGTCCGGGCGCTCATCGCGGCGCTGCACAGGAGACAGAATGAGGCGCGCACGCTCCGTCATTTTCATGCCGCGGAACTACCGTGGCGCCCCCCAGCGGAGTATGCAGCTGTCGCACCACCTGTCGTGCGCGCCGCTCCGTAGAGGACGGGGGGGGGGGGACCGTAGGAGAGGGGGAGGGGACGTGCATGCGCTGTGGGGGTGTGGGACGCGGGAGCCGCTCCGTAGAGTAGAGGATTCCTAGAGGAGAGAGGGGGGAGAGGACGCGCATGCGCTGTGGGGATGTGGGACGCGGGCGCCGCCCCGTAGAGTACATGATTCCTAGTGTAGAGGAAGGGGGTGAGCGTAGGAGAGCATAGGGGAAGGGACGCGCTGTGGGACGTGGGGGGCCGCTCCGTAGAGTAGAAAATTCCTAGAGGAGAGAAAGGGGTTGAGCGTAGGAGAGAGAGGGGGGAGGGGACAAGCATGCGCTGTGGTGGTGTGGGACGCGGGAAGGAGGGACGGACTAAGTCCCCACCAAACACATGCAAGCAAGATTAATGAATGGGATCAACCTGGGCGACAGACACCACCTGCCTAGCCATTGCTAAGCAGCCTCTCTGTGCTCTCGGTCATGACTCTGGTGACGGTAGTAGTGGTTGACGGCCTTCATATTACTACAGTGTTCTGGTTCGCATAATGGGTGCTTCCCTACTTCATGAAAGTGGTCGGACGCGGGACGGCGGACGGGGGGACGCGGGACGCCGGAGGGACGGATAGAGCCCCGAGCATAAGATGCTTCGAATCTAAAACCCTCCCCATCTCCCGCTAAAGGGAACCATGTGTGGATGCGAAGCAGCGGGGAGATGGTTAGCTTGAGCGGGAGAAACGTCGCCGCTCCCGTTTCGCGGAAGCGGCCCGGGCGCTCATCGCGGCGCGCGCGCTCCGTCATTTTCATACCGCGGAACTACCGTGGCGTCCCCAGCGGAGTATGCAACTGTCGCACCATCTGTCGTGCTCGCCGCTCCGTAGAGTAGAGGATTCCTAGAGGAGAGGAGTTCGCATCTAAAAAAGCGAGGAGGGATCATCATGTGACAATCTGGAATCGTATTCACAAGCAAAAAAAAAGGGGGGGGGGATAGGTCCTCGTCTCGCGATAGCAGAAGGCTGCTATTGGCCGGCTCGCGTCTTACAGAGGAGGAACCGCGCCGCGCATTGGTTGGGAGGGGCGTCGAAGGTTGGCTCACCGAGGCTTTCGGAATCACGTGAAGCTCGCTCCTAAGCTTTTTTCTCTTGTTTTTTCTTTGTCTTCATCGATAGATGTCACCACTCAGTCGATTCTTGAGCGCGGCGGTCCTAATCTCACAGGAATGTCGGTAAACCGAATCTCTCACCATCCTTTGAGTGTCCCTAATGCTCATGAGATGGTCTAAACTATTGGGGAGGCCCAGCTCCCCTACATCAGGTGCTATAATGTGCACGTTCACCCTCATCAGTTACTTGTATGGTTCCAAGCATGGGCATCTGCACCACAAGCCAGCGCAATGTTCTGTAAAAAAAAAAGAAAAGATCCCTTGCTGAATTGGGTTAAAGAGGAGGGGCAAGAGATACTTTGTGTGCGCGTGCCTGAAGTAGCACACTTCTTTCCTTCTTTGATTACGAAAAAGGTCATGCGCACCTTATAGTACTACTTAGAGCTTTGTTGGATGTTATAAATACAAGAGTGTATTAACTTCCGCACACAGAACTATGATTGAGTTATGTATATGCAATTTATTCTGTATTTTTATTTCACCACCGAATCGCTATTGGCCGCGAGATTGAGTGGAGCCGCCGCCGTGCGGCTACTAGCTGAACCACGATAGTGTAGACAGGGCCACCAATTACCAATGCCTTCTGAAGCCAACTGCCTGACAACATCCTGAAGCGGCGACGCTGCTGCCACATGTACCCTGATCTCGAAGCGAATAGCAAGCAATCATGTGATTAACATGCATGTGAATTCTATACACGCAAAAAAAAAAAAAACGGAGAGCAACGGCGGCATAGGTTCTGCACTCGTACTTCTGTGCAAAATTAGTCCTGTTTGCTTACGCTTTGTAACGCTGTGGGAAGTTAACTTGGCGCGGGTTAATCGTTACAAACCCCTCAATTTGAACGATCAGCCAGTGGGTGGCATTTGCTGAAAGCTTGTGAGCCGAGCCGACAGAAGAGCCTCAACATCAACGGCGATCAAATACGCTGCAGCCATTTATCCTATGAAATGCCCGTAAAAAGTGCAATATTCTCAGTCGAGCAAATGCGTGAGCGCTGTGTTTCCGTTTCACTTCTTTTCTCTGTCCGTGTGTGTGGTTGCGCTGCCGGTGAATATGAAGTACAACCAACTGGCCCAAGTTTCCGTTTTGTTCCGTTTTGATGCGTGAACTGACAATGTATTAAAAAAGCGAATTTAAATATCTGACTGGTTTGCGCTGTGCTTTCTCTCATATAGATTCCTGTAAAAACTGTCGTAATGCTGTGATTTTTTTTTTCACGTAGGAAGCAGGCAGGCGATTGTGGAACACATTCACTTGCAAAACTCTGCTCAGAAGCACCCACTTCATCGCCGATAAAAGTTCACCGCGAGTACAGCTCAAGGTCTTGCTGCGCTGAAGCTTTTTCAGCATGAGGCACGCCGAAATGGGTAGGACTACAAAACTTTTATTTTTTTTCCTCTCGGCCTATTATGAAGTGTCAGATAAAAGTGATAGACAGCGCTCAACAGGCTCCTCAAAGCGCTCGAGAAGATTTTTATTTTGTTAGAAAGTTCGTCCAACGGCATGCCCCTTTAAGTATGTAGATGGAGGCCGGTTGCGCAATAGACGAATAAAATCATATCACAATACTTAGACACAAGATGGCAACAAAGTCACCCGATGTGGCTATCACTTTTCTGAAGCTTTGGTAGCGCGGCACTGGAAGCTGTTGCATACCAAAACTTGTCTTCAAAAAAGCCACACTCTAGCAGTTTTGTAGCCGTAGTTGAATACAAAGGGCTGAAATGTGTTCCTATTTTTTAGGGCGACAGCCTAAAGTGCCTCATCTGACGCTGGCCTTAGAAAATGCGGCATGCGGAACGAAAGCCGACGTGACCTTGAGAAAAAATAGTTGTGAGCACTATCCCTATTAGCAAAATGGGCGCAAGCGAGGCTTGTGTACAGCGGTATTACTTTAAGTGACACGCAATTTTACGTGCATTAGTGGTGCTAAGAGGTGCACGCTGAAATCCCGCGCTGATGCGCTACGCAGTTAGGGCAGGCCAAATGTAAACTTTGCACAACTTTGAGGTCCTTCGGGTTGAAATGTTTTGGCTCACTTAAAACAAAATTTACACTTTTTAGACTGTTTGTACGGTGTAATACCAAAGCATACCACACAACGAAGTATTTTTTCCTCGGAGGGCTACATAATGAGAATGAAACTTCGATATGTATTTCTGCTTCATTCAGTCCTGCAATATTTTTCCCACTCAGTATATGAACATTTAAAGCCCACAACATGAATACATGACACACTACTCGGGGCAAAATCTGTGCTTTTTCTAAAGCGCTTTGGGACTAACCAAAAGCGCCCGCAGATAGGTAATTTTAGCAAAATGATTAAACCTGACAAATTTCGCCGGATAAACTCAGCCGAAATGCGGATCTGTCGCATTCCTCCCAGACGCGCAGAATGAGCGAGCATCGTGATATCAACCTTCTATCGACATCGATTCGTGAGTGGGCGGGCTGCAGTTGGGATTATAGCACGCATTGAGCACGTACGTGCACCAATATACGACAACTAATGCCACTACAATCGTTGTCGTTAGCGGTGACGACATTCGGGCTTGCGCTATTTGTGCTCGTGAGCACTTCGTTTTCGGCTTAGCCGGTGAATTTCGTAGAATTTCATGAGTCCGCAATAATCACAAGAAGCCGCTGCTTCAAGATCTCGAAGCCACAGTGGTCTCTTCTCAGGCATGAATTCAATTCTGACTGGGCCATCTGTCTTGACTAAGATAAAAACTGAATCTAATTTTTAATTACTGCATTACTTAAGTCTATGGCAATCTTTTCAGAGACAATTTTTTCCCAGTAACTATCACCCGAGCATCATTTCGCATTTTATAGCTGCGTGTTTCAAATAGAGTCGGTTATACAATATAAATATTATTGCGATAGCAATTATATGGACACTCTCAGCTGACTTTGGCAGCCGGCGTCATATCGCGGATATGTATATGTATTTATATATATAGAAAGGCACAAAGAAAAACAAATTAGCAGAAAAAAGTCTCCAAAGCACCTCACCGAGGATTCGAACCAGCGACACGTCGCTCCGCAGCCGCTGCGCTAGACAACACAGCCACGCGCCATGCTTTTGCCAGTCTTATGACGGCTAGCATTTTATATGCACCATTTACCTCTCGCGGTACGCAAAGCTCGGAGCAGCTTGAGCGTGTTTTCTATCACGCAACGCTCCTACATTTTCTTTCAAATTGAGAACAGCCCTTGAGACGCGCGCGAAAAAGTGGCCCGCTTCTGTACGTTTGTACCCACTCATTATGTAGAAGGAAAAAAAAAGAACACCGGGCACACTTTGCGTCAGAAGCCACCGCGGGACAGGAAACGCAGAGGGGTCATTCCACGTGCCGCAGTTTAAAAGAAAGAGAAATATCAAACAACGTCGGATTCTGCATTGTGGACACTTGCAATAATAATATTATGCGGGGTTTAACGTTCCAAAACCACGACATGATTGTGAGAGACGCCGTAGTGGAGGGCTCAGGAAATTTTGACCGTCTGGTGTTCTTTAACGTGCACTGACATCGCACAGTACACGGGCCTCTACCATTTCGCCTCGATCGAAGTGCGACCGCCGCGGCCGGGATCGAACCCGGGACCTTCGGGTCAGCAGCCGAGCACCCTAGCCACTGATCCACCGTGGCGGACTGGACACTTGCAGTGCATTGCGCAAACACAAAGATGTAACAACTGGGACAGCTGTTAGTTCACGCTTGTCCTGTGTATACCTATGCGTTATTTTCGAGCGCGGTTCTGTGTGCTGCAGTGGCACGCTGTAAGTATGGAGCTGCTCATCGTTCTTCGTGTGAGATTGTAATTTCTTGCTATCGCATTCATTGCTTCGCCCTAGTGGCGGAACTGACTTTAATGTGCACACAAAGTTTAATGTGTTTTCGGCCTTGCGTCCTGTCACCACCTATCCACACTATTGCCGCAAAATATTGATTATCAGTACAGCCTGCGGTGTTGAAGCCTTGTAAGTTATGTGATTAGTGGAAGAACACACTGTAGAGGAATATGAATGTTATAATACGCTGGCTTTGGGGATGTAAAAAAAATGAGCAACTTCCCAGGCACGCTGCACTTTTGGGTTGCGCGCCTGAACACCATGATTGTAGACCTCTTGCCTTAAGTTATTGAGGACAACGGCAGTCTAATGCAGGTCTATATTTATCGAGGAAGAGAACGAACTTTTTCAGAGCAGTTAGCGCGCCAGACTGTGAATAAATGATGGGTTGCTCAACCGTGCTTTAAGAGAGCTATATTATATATTATATTAGCCCGCCCAGAGTTTCGTTTGGCCCTGATAGCGCCATAAATCAGTGAACCAAATAAAACAAGTAAATGTTCGTCTATTTCCTGCAGATGCTCGCATCATATGCAGTTTTGCCAAGATGGTATTTCTAACATAATATCTCCAGCCCCAAGAATGGTGAATTATATAGCATGATACCGTGGCGCCCACGCTTCTATATATAATAGTGATTACTGTGCACTTCGCCTGAAGTCAGGCCACATTTTTGGTATTTCTAATTTAAAAGAACTGTGCTGTTTACTTCCTAGGAAGTAATCGCAGGAGATTATGAGGCCAGGCTTAGTGAACGTCCAAGAATTATATTTTACCATCTCTTCCGTACACTATGGACTAGATTTCAGTGTATAGATGAGACACAAAAGAACAGACCTACATGTAAACACTTTGAGCAGGATAATCCACTTGCGACCCATGCGTAATCAGGTATTTCAGCATTTTGCTATTGATGATGTGACCATCAAATAATTTGACTCGAATGGGAAATGTTACAGTTGTATGCATTACATTTGTATACTAATTTCGTCGCCTTGTGAAGGTTTCTCAAGTCTTCTAGATGACTCATGTACATACTTCATAATTAATACTACGTTTACTCCAACACACGCAGTTCTCCTAATGCAATATGCCGTAGTAATCAGCTGCACCTTCCTGTTAATCATATCATGGTTTTGTGACGTTAAACCCCAGATATTATGGTTATTATTATTATTATTATTATTATTATCATTATTATTATTATTATTATTATTATTATTATTATTATTATTATTATTATTATTATTATTATTGCACCTTCCTGTGACCGAAACAGGGTTTGAATTGTCTGCACTCCGGCAATGTTCCTGGCGACGCAGCTGTACCGGTCGGTGTCCACAACGTTGACGCCGAGAATGCTGAGCACGCCGTTGTTAACCTGGAGACGGCCAGACACGACAACGGCGAAGCGCCTGTCGCTGCGGTCTTCGTGCTATCAACTGCGTACATCGAAAGTAATGGCCGAAGGGGGAAGGTGGAAGCAGGGCTGGGCAGTATCGCGATAAAAGAGTATCACGATGGTATCCTAGAAATACTTTTCAGTATCTGTACTTCTGTATCGAGAATTCGAGATACATTTTAAACATGTATTTGTATCTCAGTAGTGCAATACTTGTACTAATCCAAGCAAAGGCACGCCTCCGGAAGCCTACGCAGTGAAGGGTTCCCCTGACGCACTGAATGACCCACGTGGAAGAGCTTCTGACGCTGTGAGGGCAAGATCGCGAAGGCAGTATTGTGATGCTCTGCCCACGAAAGTTGCCGTCTCTCAAGGCAAGTGCCACACCCTTTATTTTTTTTTCGGGCTCCAATCCATTTCGAGTGTCTTGTGTTAAGGCCGAACCAACGTTCACTAAAATACTGCCTATTTTAGAAGCTGCTTTTAAGTGTAGTTAACGTAACAACCATGTCAGAAATACAGATATTGTGTCTAGAAATAGTGCATACTTCTTAATTCACTGTTCGTTAGTGAAACGAGAGACACGTTTGCCTTTCAAGTTTCAATGTCGTGAAACATTAATCGCAACTTCATTATGCGCCTAATGAACGTCTTTGCGTTGCATCAGCATTTCCGTAATAAAAAAAAACAACACGAGTATTTGTATTCCTATACTTGTATTCCTGTATCTGTATTTCGGAATACATTTCCGTTTCTCTGCAAAAGTATTTCCGAAATATCACGTTACGAGAAAAACAAATGTATCTCAGTATCTGCATTTTAGGCTTCCAGCACATGTAATTCGATATCTGTATTCCAGAATACATTTCTGGGTATCTCTTCCCAGCCGTGGATAGAAGCTTGCGATGAGAAATTCGTAAACTTGGAAGTTGTAGCCTTTAAAAAGACGAGTCCATTTATCGAAACGTCGGGTCCAACACACACAACCTGTTTACGAATTTCTCATGTGCGTACATTACGTATAGACTTTAAAGATTGTCTGTGTAAGATTTTTTAAAAGAATAGCAAACCTGCGACGGTTTTCGCGCATGTATGTTGTAATACACGACATAAGTGTGCGAAAACCATCGCACATATGAGTAATCGTCTACATTTATGGTCTTACACACGCACTAGCACATTACATATATGAAGAGGCCCCAAATGAAAGTTCCGCATTAGCAGTTGGAAACCAAGTACTCATAACAGAGTGGCCTCATCCACTGAGAACGTAAGAGCACAGCTGAGGTATTTTACGTCGACGACACCCGTTTAAAGTGGCCATGATTGATGTTAAGCCAAAGCATTGCTATGATGTGCCTAGTCCGGTTGCTGAGAGAAGCCGTGCGGTTGGTAAGGCTAGGGGTTTCCTGACTTGAGTCTCAATAGAGATGGTCATCGACTGAAGACAATTTGTAGGTCCGCAAAGACTAGTCGAATGAGCCATGAAAGCACTTATTCCCTTCCTTTTATAGAACATTCTCATGTAAAGGAGCTAAAAGAAATATTACGCTGTGTGGTCCACTAAAGTTGCATGGTGGTGGGCTAGATTAGAGTAAGGTGTCGCGCATGCTACTTGGAACAAAACGGTAGGTACATCAACGAGAGGCTAAATAAGCACAGCAATAAAGTTGTTAAGGCGCATTCAGATGGGTTCCATACAATTCACTGCAAGGAGTGCGCGTGCCAACCTCTCTTTAAGCAAACAATTATTCTTGGAAAAACAGTAACGAAAAGAATGGCCAGCTCCACTTCGCGAACACGGTCGAAACAACGAAGTTGATGCCCCCCCTTCGTCACGCCCACCCTCAGCCATATTTGTGCGCCGCTCATTGGTTCACCCTTTCAACGTAGCATCGACACTCCTCCTCTTAGCGCACCTCTTCTGAGTTCACCCTTCCTCTGAGCTTTGCCCTCACCCAGCTTGGCGCCGTGCAGCCTACACATCCACTGAGTATTACTCTCGCCACGCCGCAAGACCCCGTGACGAGCGCTGTGCCAACGGACGGGGAAACCTCGACTAGGAACTGCTTCAATGTGAAAAGAAGAGACTAATGATTGAAAAGCAGTTGTTTGCCTAGTTTTGTGAGACATGCATTAGTCATCCATCTACATCATTATCTGTAAAAGAATGACAATTTTTGAGAGTCATTTGAAGATGCATATTGGAACTACGATTCTTTCGCAAGTGTAGTTTGCCGTATTTCCGATTTTTTTTTCCTCGAAAGACTTTCAACAAGTAAAAGAAACTATTAGACTCATAAAATTCCTTATCACCTGTTGTATGAGACGAGTTAATACTGTGATTAAGAAGTGGACTGTTTTTTACTTCGTTGCGCTCAAAGTTCAGAAGTCGCAAAATTGGCGGAAAAGCGTTTTTCGCCAAGAGAATTTATATCGTTTTTTTTTTAAGTGGACAAGCTTTGTTTCAAAAAACTGCCTTCGAAACCGTTGTACTGGCTCTAATGCTTGCTTCGCCCCACAGTAAATTTCTTCAAAATCGATAATGGTGACCCGGACCTTGTGTTGGATGCTATCTGGACACACCTTGCTACAATGTTTTCGTTGGTTTTAGCAACTGTGCTGTACTGTCCCTTGGTGCAAGGATATTGTCAACGGTTAAGGCTTTTCCGTTTGGGTAATCGAGAGTTGCATGGAATTCAAGCCCTTCAACTTTCGAGGACGAGCAGGAGCACAGGTCGTGCTTGCTTTTAGGAATTTGCGTAACTCCAGTGGTGGCCGCTGTTGTGCATTTGTAGCAGTTGACCCAGGATACTCGTGACATTGTAGGCCACAAACCAATTCCAAGGAGCTCCAATGAATGATGACATTGGTCACTTCTGCCCCTCATGTTTATTTCTTACTCCTAATGCCTACACATAATCTTGACAGTCGTCACTACACATTAACAAGCGTCTTCTCTTGATCTCAACGTTCCCGGTCTGTCTTCACATTTCATAAAGCCTACTATTAGCACTGAAATAGCCGAGCATTGGAGGACCCTTGGGGGTTTTTTTCTTTTCTTTTTTTTAGGGGCGAAGCACCTTAGGGCATAGGCTAGTGCGGCGTCGTCCTGTGTCGTTGTCGTCGTCGTAGCCACCCCTGTGCGATGATGATGACGCTGCCATCACGGCACAGCACATGGAATGTATCCACTATGCGTCATAACGATGACGCTGATGACGATGACGATCGTGATGCCATACAACACATGGCATCGCGATATGGTCTCACATGCATATCGTTTGACCACATGCGACCAACCACCATCCGAGGTACCTGCATCAATCTCGTCTTTGCGAACTTTCGACTACGAGCCATCCAGGAACCACTCTCCCTCCATTTCACCGACCATAAAGCCGTTATAATGAAGGGGGGAACGGAAGCCACGGCTTATGTAAACGGTAGCCACGACCAACGAAGAAACGAAAACAAAACGGAAAATCAAGGCTCAGGAATAAAATATAAATTTCTTGTTTATATACACACAGTGTTTGTCACGTCTTTGATGATGTACTGGGCGAATTTCACGGAAGATTGACGGTTTACCGATGAACCTCCGGAGCTTCGACCACTCATCATCATTCACTCCGTGGATATGCTGTGATTTTTTTAGGGGCGAAGCTCCTTATGCCGTGGGTCGTGCGTCCCCTGTAGTTTGTATTACGTAGTAGCCACCTCGATTTGTGATGACGATGACGCTGCCATCACGGCACACCACATGGAATGTACCCACTATGCGTCATAACGATGACGTTGATGACGATGACGATCGCGATGCCACACAACACATGGCATCGCGATATATGGCATCGAAATATGGTCTCACATGATTTGATGATGTACTGGGCGAATTTCACGGAAGATTCGCGGTTTACCGATGAACCTCCGGAGCTTCGCCCACTCATCATCATTCACTCCGTGGATATGCTGTGATTTTTTTAGAAAAGGACAAGCTGTAAGCGAGACGTAACTTTGCGGCTTACACACCGCAGCACAACTTAGATACGGAGCCTGTGTGCGCCAATGCGTGTGGTGAGGCTCAGTGGCATGCTAATCCCAGGCCGGTTCGGGTCAGCGGATGGTTACTGTTGCCAGGGCCTTCAAAAGATGCGATTGGACCAAAACAGTTTCGTACACGGTAACAGGCTGGAGATGTATGACCCTGGTTTACTGTGGCGGTGGCGTACGCAGTAAGTGCCGATACGAAAGTTAATGCAATGCAGATGAGGCGGACCGGATAGACGCGCATCACCGCGGTGATTATTTTATAATTCACATGGCGTTGGTTCCAGGTGCACGCCGCTTAGGCCTGCAAAAATGCCAACTAGCAGCACCATTAGCGCATGATTCATTTGAACAAATTATGACAACTCATGTTCCCATAATTTTCGTCAGTGGTGCACATTGTCCATAGGCCGTGAATTTCAAGCACTAATGTATCACGCAAGAAAAAAAAAAGAAAAAATTCAAACAAACTGGATCTGTGAAAGGTACGGGCTCCTGTCTGATTTTGGAAAACTAGGCCTAGAAGTTCACTACAAAATTTGTTGCGTCGTTGACCAGACAGAGGTATGCAACAATGCTCTTTTATGCGGCAACAAAGTGAAGGACACCGACCGAATAGAAAGTAAAAACGAGTAAAAGACGTTTCCGTTTTACTGCGGAAGCCTTGCCCTCTTTAATTTTTATCTGCCGCTGCTTATCATGTGTCAGTCATGTCCGGCATTCGTAACGCACGCAGTGCGATAGCGCCAGCCAGAGCGAGATTCTAGCTCTACGGCAACGCCAGCTGAAATTAGAGATTCCGCAAGTGACAGTCAAAGCATGTCGGAGTTCGACTGGCCCGAAAGCCACGTTGTCCCCGGCCCGCGGTTCTTTCCATCGCAACAGTACGTTATTAATGAAGCTTGGTACGTTGTAAGAAAGTGGGAGTCAACGTTCGTATACTTCAAGTACTGGGGCTGTCGAGTAAGAAATCGAACAGCAGGTGGAGAGATTCTTTTTTATCTTAGATTCTCACTTGGCGCAATGCTGCTCGTCGCAATCATATTTTACAACTACCCGCCCAAATTTCGCTACCATCACCGTGCTCGCTGTCTACAAACAATGTATTGAAAAACAGACACAATTAGGACGGCCTTGATGGCGTGGGCAATGTCTGGATAAGTAGAGGAAATAGCTAAATTGTTATTGATTTATTTCTTCAGCTTCTGTATTTGGAATTCAAAGTATACATTGAATGCTGGAAAGCTCAGAGGCGTGCGCTTACCTACACAATGAGGAGGCGCTGCCCCTCAATATTGAACCGAGTGAAACTTCAAAATCGCAGCCAGCTCTCTCATCTTCGTTCAGAGAAAGAAGCGCGTTGCACCACAACTGATACTCGGGACACGTCGTGAAAGTGTAAAAACGTGCACGCTACAACCGCAACTGCTCTGTTCGTTGAAGCAAACGCCACGCAGGCGCTTCCCGACGCAGATTGCTTTGGAATGAAGTGTTGGCCTAACCGGGTGCTTCAGCTCAGCCCTGCTTCGTTCTTTTTATTGATTATTCATTGAATGTCGGACCAGAACGAACAAGATAACAACGAAGAGGGTTTGTTCCCTGCTCGGTCGTATATTTGCACACCGGCTACGTGAGAACGATGCGGGTGCCAGTCAATGTCTTACAGACAGCCTCTGGAGAGCCTGTTCAAGCTTACTTGGCTGGAATAAAATATTTGGATGCCAAGCGCAGAAGAGGCTTCGGTGGCGTAATGAACTCCTCGCACGTCCCTCTTTGATGCGAAGGACATCGAACGACGATGCGGCTCCGGCGGTCATTCACATGTATCGCCACATTGGCCGCATTTTCTCGCCTCAGACGCTCCCCCCTGATATTGAGCGGACGCGATGCGTGACGACTGAAATTCGTCGACCGGCTTGCGAAACCGACAGCGTTCGTTCCGTTACCTAAATGAAGACAACGGCGATAGGGTTATATTGCGTTATTCGCAATGCGGGAGGCAACGGTGTCATAGCCCTTTAAGGATGCGCAACAATGGAGCCATATACGCAGTATTGATCCTTATATGTCGAGTGGGATACGATGATTTTATTCATGTTAAAGCAGCATTTGAAGATCATAAGCAAGGACCTTACGCATTCAAGAAGAATTTGGCGAATAGAAAGACGGAACAGGATTATTTGCCCAACACAAGGAGAAAAGAAAACTCGCGGCCGCTTTTTGTGCTAGAGATATTCATCTCAGAAACTTTTGAAGAATATATGTATCCCGTTTAGTGCGGGTCTCCGTTGATATGATCGTGCAGCATATACCCATGGAAAAAGAATTCCAGGCTACCCTAACGTTTGGCATATAGTATGTGTTGTATGGCATAAGCACAAAAGGACAGTATGAGCCAGAGATGATTTTTCTTCCTTTCAATGATTTCAGAATTTCTCGTTCTGGAACTTCTCTTCATTTATGTTCTTCATTTTTAATCGTTTTACTTGGTTCTCAATCCTTTCTTTTTTTTTCACTGTATTGCTCATACCCCGCATATCTACATCGCCATTCGTGACGTAACTGTCGAAGGTGTAATGTCACGATTTATTGGTCACTTGCTCCTATGTAAATCCGCTGATGCTTCACCTTCATAACACCCAAAGATGGATTTGCTATAGCCAAATGGGGCGGTCAGGCGGCTACTTTTATTTGCCCCTATTGTCTGCATGCAGGGGTTCTGCCAAAACAAATAGCAGCCTCCGGCTATATTTTTTTTAATTCTTCGTAAGGAGAGTCCCCAACCGACGCAGTGGGCTCAAGGAGGAAAATAGCCCTAAGAGGCGTGCAAGCTCTCCTAACCAGCCGAATCACCTACCTATCCCCGTACCTCGCCTTTAAGACATCTGAAGTCGACAAGCTGAATGTGCTTCATCCG
>JALIZH010015979.1:0-25316 GCA_030522465.1 Rhipicephalus appendiculatus | reverse complement strand
GTCGTACGTCTCCAGCCACGTCTCCGGGTCTTCAAAAGATGATCCACGGAATGTCGGTGGCTCCCTTGGCTGCTGCATCACGACCGTTCCGGGAGTTGGTGCAGTGGCTGTCATAGTTGTCGCAGTAGTGGTCGTGGCCTTGGACTTTAGAGTGTTATCCGGTAGGGGCCCGAACTCTGGAGGTAGCCCTTGTTGCCTGCGGCTGGCTCGCTGCTCAGCGTTGGCGTCGATGTCCTTTTCACAGAGTGGGCTTGGCTCACAGCTGGAGGGGGGCGTTCGGTACATGGACCGGGAAGCACCTCTACCAGATGTCACGTGGTCGTGACGTCGACGAAGGCAACAGTCAGCGGGTCAAAAGAGGAAACTATTTATTTGGCCGAACTTGTGGCCGTGAAACGTAAAGTCAGATTACAGCTATGCACACTGGCACAGATAGCGGCGAACGGAGCGTCGGCCGTCGATCAACTGACGAGCAGTGAAGTGCGTCGGCATTTATACGTGTGGCATCGAATATTCCAGCCTTATCACTGATTGTCGCGCAAGCTCTGGAATAAGCTCGAGTGTTCGCGTCTTGCGTGCAATTTTAACAAAACGATCTACAATAATCGGGAAGCTTCTCGAACAAAGAGGCGCGATTTGCGCTGAGCATTGCTGACAGTCTTTGTTGGCGAAAACCGGTTGGGACGTTAAAACCCAGATATTATTATTATATAGTGGGCGAAAAACGAATACAGCAACTGCGAAATTTAGAAACGCGCGTGGCACTATTCATGTCTTGACCAGTCAGACGTATTCGTCCAACCCTCTTAGCCTCCCATACTTATTTCTGTCTAGCCCAAGTCAATGAGGCGATCACAAGAGTACCCAGACGTAGACGGATAGATGGATAGATAGATAGATAGATAGATAGATAGATAGATAGATAGATAGATAGATAGATAGATAGATAGATAGATAGATGCGCTCAAAGCGCCTGCAGTACGCTAAGAAATGCTTCGCACTTTAAAAAGTCACAGTTTCGCCACTAGCGCGAAGCAATGAATTGATAGCAAGAAATTAGAATGTTATACGAAGAACGACAAGCAGCTCGATACTTGCAGAGCACCGCCGCAGCCCAAAGGACACTAGAAAAGGACGCATAGGTTTATACAGGACAAGCGTGAACTAAGAACTGTCATAGTTGTTACGTGTTTGTATTTGAGCTACGCGCTGCGAGTGTTCACATTGCAGAAGCCGCCGCTGTTGTTGTTGTTGTTGTTGCCTTTGACATGGTTCATACCGTTGGAGCGGGGATGATGAAGGCTTGTCGTTATATGGGTAACGCCTAGCTGTTGCAGGAACTCTTTGAAAAGCTGGCTGTTCAATTGCGGGCAGCTGCGACGGTAAGCCATGTGTGGCGAACAATTCTGTGCACCATAATGTCAGAGCGCTAGCAGTGCTCTACCGGAGTTTACGGATTTCAAAAAAGAAAAAAATAGTAGTCCATTATTATGGCAAATTCACGGCCCTCATGGAAAGACAGGTCCATGTCAACAAATGCCCAGGGCAGGGTTGGGACGTCGTGGCTAAGAAGAGGCATTTTTGGCTTTCCGCGGTTCATACTTCTGACTGACCCTGCAGTTTTTGCAAAACTGCTCTATCTCCCGCGACATTTGTGGCCAGTATATGTCTTTTGCCCGCGCCTTCATCTTTTCTACTCCCGGGTGCGCAGCATGAAGCCACAACATATTTCTTGTTTCTGTGAAATTGGTATAATTACGTTGTTGCCTCTTTGTAGGACCAGTACTGACGACCACTTTCGGGAACCTCGCTTTTTTCAGGCATATCTTGTTTCGGCGTAACCTCGAAGCTTGAGCAGGGCAGCATCTTCATTCGTTGCCGCACGAAGATCCCTCAGGTGCTGCTACGAAGCTGAAATGTATTCAAGCACATCCACTTGAAAATGTTCTGTTTCTTCTTGCATGAGCTGTTTGCTGCGAAACCTAGATAAGGCTTCAGCTAGGAAAAGCTCTTTCCCTGGCTTGTAGATCAATTTAATGGTATTTCGCTGCAGAGTCAAACGCATGCATTGCAGGCGAAGTAGACATTGATCAAGCGGTTTGCTGAATATCGGCCCCAAAGGGCGGTGATCGGTCTCAACAATCACACTTCCTTGCCCGAAGATGTAATCATGAAACTTGACGCAACCATGCACGATTGCCAATGTTTTCTTTTCCATTTGAGTGTGGCGTTGCTGCTCCTGTTAGTGAACGTGACGAGAATGCAACGGGACGGCCGTATGGAATAAGTACAGCGCCAACTCCCATTTGGCTGGCGTCCACTGAGAGGGTGACTGGCGTACTTGCGTCGAAGAAAGCAAGAGCTCGTGCATTTGCTAAGATTTCACGCAACATTTCGTAACATCGCTGCTGAGCGTCAGTCCAAACCCACGTAATGTCTTTGTACAGCAATGTTCTTAGAGGGCCAGTCACGTCGGACATGCTAGAAATGAAACGTTGCACATAATTGATCATGCCTCAAAAGACTTGGAGTTCCTTACAATTCTTGTGCTCTTCTATTTCCAGTATGTCCTTCACTCGACCTGGGTCCAGGCAGAGGCCTTCAGTGCTAAGAATGTGCCCGAGGTAGCGGACTTCAGGCTGAAGAAAGGTTCATTTTTTTAGGTTAACCTTGAGGTTGTTTTCGCGACAGCGTAACAACAATAGTGAGATGTTGTGGTCGTGCTCCTCTTTTGTGCGGCCCCAAAGCAGTATGTCATCCATTATCACGACTACGCATGGCAAGCCTTCCAGCATGCGATAGCTGCTTGAAATATTTCTGGAGATGACAAGATGCCGAAGGGCATTCGAAGAACCGATAGCGCCCATATGGCTTGCTCATCGTGCAGAGTTCTGAGCTTGATTCTGTCCTCTGATCAGTAAACGGGGCCTATAGCGGTAGCTCAGGAAGGAATAACCACGTGATGTGATGTCACAATACAAATATTGCAGACTAAACAACGTCAGGCTACAACAGAGTGCATGTTCGTATTTGTTTATTAAATGCGAAGCATTTCTTTGCGTACTGCAGACACTTTGAGCGTTTCTATCTACGTATCTATCTATCTAGCCGAATACGTCTGGGTGCTCTCCTGATCACATCCTTAACTTGGGGTGCGCCAAAATTAGTATGCGAGGGTAAGAGGGTTTGACAATTATGATTGTCTGGTCATGACATATGAGCAGCGATGGCGTTGTGGTTAGATCATTAGCCTCGCATGCAAGAGGTCCGTGGTTGGAATCCCGGTGCCGGACAATTCCCAACCGGATTAAAAAAATCCGCGTGATGATGGAATTGTGTAAAAAGGCCTGGGGTGCAGCCTCACTGGCGACCACAGCCAGCAATGCACTTCCTCACCAGAGCAGGATTGGCCACCCTGGTGCAGTACTTGGCCACTACCTCCCACATGAATACACCAATTAACCCTCGGCCCTCAGTCCCCAGCGGCTGCGAAGCAACTGACCAAGGTGGCGGTCAGACCTGCGACGCAGCGGAGGGTGCTAAGAATCTCTGGGTCCGGACAGGCCACTATTGGAATCTGAACTTAGCTACGTTTAACGCCAGAACTTTATCTAGCGAGGCGAGTCTAGCTGTACTATTCGAGGAATTAGAGGGTGTTAAATGGGATGTAATAGGGCTCAGTGAGGTTAGGAGGACACATGAGGCTTATACAGTGCTGAAGAACGGACACGTCCTATGCTATCGTGGCTTAGCTGACAGAAGAGAACTAGGGGTGGGGTTCCTTATTGATAAAAATATAGCTGGTAATATACAGGAATACTATAGCATTAATGAGAGGGTGGCATGTATCGTAATTAAGTTCAATAAGAGGTACAAGATGAAGGTGGTACAGGCCTACCCGCCTACATCAAGCCATGGTGATCAACTGGTTGAACGATTCTACGAAGACGTAGAATCAGCAATGAGTAAAGGTAAAGACACAGTACACAGTACTGATGGGCGACTTTAATGCAAAGGTAGGCACGAAGCAGGCTGGAGATCATGCAGTTGGGGAATATGGCATCGGCTCTAGAAACGCCAGAGGGGGAGTTACTAGTAGAATTCGCAGAACGCAATAATTTACGAATCTTGAATACCTTCTACAGAAAACGGGCTACTCGTAAGTGGACGTGGAGAAGTCCTAATGGCGAAACTAAAAATGAAATAGACTTCATAATGTGGGCCCACCCGGGCATTGTACAGGATGTGGAAGTAGTTAACAAGGTCCGATGCAGTGACCACAGAATGGTAAGATCTAGAATTCACCTACACTTGAGGAAGGAACGGCAGAAACTGATACGCAAGAAGCCGATTAATGAACTATCTCTGAGAGGGAAAGTACAGGAATTCAGAGTTTCACTTCAGAATAGGTAAGCGGCTTTAACCGAGGAAGCCGACCTTAGCGTTGTCGCAATGAATGATAATCTGACTAGTATCATTAAGGAGTGTGCAGTGGAAGTCGGGGGGAACAGTCGTTAGACAGGACACTGGTAAGCTATCCCAAGAGACGAAAAACCTCATTAAGAAACGTCAAACCATGAAAGCCTCAAATGCAACAGAGAAAATAGAGCTGGCGGAGCTTTCCAAGTTAATCAATAGGCGTAAAGTAGCCGACATAAAAAAAGTATAATATGGAGAGAATTGAGTATGCTCTAAAGAATGGAAGAAGCCTCAAAGCTATGAAGAAAAAAACTGTGCATAGGCAAAAATCAGATGTATGCATTAAGGGACAAGGAAGGCAAGGTCACAACCAATATGGATATAATAGTTGAGGTAGCGGAAGAGTTCTACAGAGATCTGTACAGCAGCCGAGACAGTCAGGATGATAACGTAAGAAGCAATAATAGCCCAGAGGAATCTGACATCCCACCAGTATTGACAGGAGAAGTAAAGAAAACCCTAAAGGGAATGCAAAGAGGCAAAGCCGCTGGTGAGGATCAGGTAACAACAGACCTGTTGAAAGACGGTGGAGAGATTATGTTAAAAAAAGCCGGCAGATCCCACGCACTGTGGGAATCGATGTAATGCGAAGCAGCCAGGAAGGAGCAAATCATGCTTTACATAGTTTGCATGTCATGTTTTACATTTACGACGTGTCATTTGTGTTCGTCATACAGTCACGTCGCGATATACCAATTTTGGTGTATGTCAAGCTAGCGAACTGGACGCAAGCGCACCATGAGCGTGGCATGTAAATGGCATTGTAGATGACATGCATGCCAAGATTTTCATGTTACCACCTGCCACTTATGTTCGTTATACAGTCATGTCACTCAATACCAAATTTGGTGTATATCAAGCTAACGAAACGGCCGCGAGCGCGCCATGAGCGTGGAAAACAAGTCATGTCGCTCATGACATGTCATGATTTTCCTACTACCACTTGTCATTTATGTTCGTCATACAGTCATGTCACTCAATACCAAATTTGGTGTATATCAAGCTAACCAAACGACCGCGAGCGCGCCATGAGCGTGGAATGCAAGTCATGTCGCACATGACAATTCATGATTTCCATATTACCACTTGTCATTTATGTTCGTCATACAATCATTTCACTCAATACCAAATTTGGTGTATATAAAGCTAACCAAACGGCCGCGAGCGCGCCATGAGCGTGGCATGCAAGTCATGTCGCACATGACAAGTCATGATTTCCATATTAGCACTTGTCATTTATGTTCGTAATACAATCATGTCACTCAATACCAAATTTGGTGTGTATCAAGCTAACCAAACGGCCGCGAGCGCGCTATGAGCGTGGAATGCAAGTCATGTCGCTCATGACAAGTCATGATCTCCATATTACGACTTGTCATTTATGTTCGTCATACAGTCGCGTCACTGAATACCAAATTTGGTGTATATCAAGCTAACCAAACGGCCGCGAGCGCGCCATGAGCGTGGAATGCAAGTCATGTCGCACATGACAAGTCATGATTTCCATATTACGACTTGTCATTTATGTTCGTCATACAGTCACGTCACTGAATACCAAATTTGGTGTATATCAAGCTAACCAAACGGCCGCGAGCGCGCCATGACGTGGAATGCAAGTCATGTCGCACATGACAAGTCATGATTTCCATATTACCACTTGTCATTTATGTTCGTCATACAGTCAGGTCACTGAATACCAAATTTGGTGTATATCAAGCTAACCAAACGGCCGCGAGCGCGCCATGAGCGTGGAATGCAAGTCATGTCGCACATGACAAGTCATGATTTCCATATTACGACTTGTCATTTATGTTCGTCATACAGTCATGTCACTCAATACCAAATTTGGTGTATATCAAGCTAACCAAACGGCCGCGAGCGCGCTATGAGCGTGGAATGCAAGTCATGTCGCTCATGAAGTCATGATTTTCATATTACCACTTGTCATTTATGTTCGTCATACAGTAATGTCACTCAATCCCAAATGTGGTGTATATCAAGCTAACGAAACGGCCGCGAGCGCGCCATGAACGTGGGATGTAAATCATTATTTTCATTACAAGTTAGTCATGATTTTCATGATATGACCAGCTATTTATGTTCCTCATACTGTCATGTTGTGTCATAAAAAATTTGGTACAAATCCCATTAACGATACGGCCAGGAGAGCACAAAGTCGTAGGCGGCTAGATAGATAGATAGCTAGATACGCTCAAACTCGCCGAAGTTCGCTAAGAAATGCTTCGCATTTAAAAAACTGGCCGCCCTGTATTCGAAGTGTCTCTGGACAGGGAGGATACCAGATTCTTGGAAGAATGCCAACATCATCTTGATCCATAAGAAAGGGGACGCCAAGGACCTGAAAAATTACAGGCCCATCAGCTTACTGTCCGTTGTCTACAAGCTATTCACAAAAGTAATTGCTAACAGAATTAATACGACATTAGAGTTCAATCAACCAAAGGACCAGGCAGGATTTCGTACAGGCTTCTCAACAACAGACCATATTCATACTATCAATCAGGTGATAGAGAAATGCGCGGAATACAACCAACCCCTATACATAGCCTTCATAGATTACGAGAAGGCATTTGATTCGGTGGAGACATCAGTAGTCATGCAGGCACTGCGGAATCAGGGCATCGACGAAGCCTATATGGAAGAAATCTACAACGGATCCACAGCCACTATAGTCCTCTATAAAGAAAGCGACAGAATCCCAATAAAGAAGGGCGTACGGTAGGGAGACATGATCTCTCCAGTGCTATTCACCGCGTGTTTACTGGAGGTTTCCAGGGCCCCTAGATTGGGAAGAGTTAGGGATAAGAGTTAATGGAGAGTATCTCAGTAACCTGCGATTCGCTGATGACATTGCATTGATGAGTAACGCGGGAGACGAATTACAGCTTATGATTACTGAACTGGATACGGAAAGTAGAAGAGGTCTGAAAATTAATATGCATAAAACTAAAGTAATGTGGAAAAATCTTGGCAGAGAACAGCGCTTTGCGATAGGTGGCGAGACACTGGAAGTTGTAAAGGAGTACGTCTACTTAGGACAGGTAGTAACCGCCGAGCTGAACCATGAGAGTGAAATAACTAGAAGAATAAGGATGGGATGGGGCTCATTCGGCAAGCATTATCAAATCATGAATGGTAGTCTACCACTATCCCTCAAGAGGAAGGTATATAACAGCTGCATCTTACCGGTACTTACCTACGGAGCAGAAACCTGGAGACTTACAGAGAGGGTTCAACTTAAACTGAGGACGACGCAGCGAGCGATGGAAAGGAAAATGATAGGTGTAACCTTAAGAGACAGGAAGAGAGCAGAGGGGGGTCAGGGAACAAACGGGGGTTAAGGATATCATAGTTGAAATCAAGAAGAAGAAATGGATATGGTCCGGGCACGTAGCACGTCGGCAGGATAACCGCTGGTCATTAAGGGTAACTGACTGGATTCCAAGAGATGGCAAACGCGTGAGGGGGGAGACAGAAAATTAGGTGGGTAGATGAGATTAAGAAGTTTGCAGGTATAACGTGGCAGCAGAAAGCACAGGACCGGGTTGATTGGCGAAACATGGGAGAGGCCTTTGCCCTGCAGTGGGCGTAGACCGGCTGATGATGATGATGATGATGATGATGATGATGATGGTCATGACATGAATAATGTGAAAATCCTGTCGCGTACGGCGTCAAACCCTTTCCTCCAAACAAGTGTGACACAAACCCGTATACCATGGCCACGGTATGCGGGTATGCGTCACAGGTGTTTCACGATTTATATCTACCGAATAATGGCCACAACAGACAATGATCGTTAAATGCGATAGCGTTAAAAAAACCTACATCGGCAGCGTTGACCCGACGATCGCAAATAATATGTTATGGTCCCAGCAGGAATCAAACCCAAGCATTCTGCGAGGCAATCAAGTATTCTACCCCAGAGCCACGCCAGGTCTCGGAACTCCTTTGGAAGAAGACCCTATGCAGGCGTAATGGTGGTGAAACTTCAATTGTGGTTGCAATGCTGCTGATCTAATTTTATAAACATTACAAATGTATTCCAATGACAAGGCGTCACGTCGGGTTAGCGTCATTGGAAATGAAGGCCACCCACTGAAGTTGGTCTACGTAGCACTATCCAGGGTCTAACGCCCTTGGCCTAATTTGCTGGGTAGGCGGTGGCGAGGCCTGGGCCTCACTTCGCTGCTTCATTCGTCTTCGCGACGGCGGGAGGCGATAGCGATTATGCCGGCAACGGTAAAGGTGCACGGGATGGACGCGAGCTCTGGGGGGCTGGAAGATGCCGGGTGGACTGCGGCATCGTTCCCGGAAAGGTGATGTGAGAAACGCATCGTGGGGTGGCGGTGGTCAAGGTTGCCAGGTTTGGCTACTTTGCTCCAATTTGGCTACTTTTCTAGGCCTGTGGCGGCAGAAATATCGTCTTGGCTACTTGGCTCCTTTCTGGCTACTTTTGGTCCCCTAAATTTAAGCAAAGTTATCAATATCTAGTGACGTTGCAGGCGCTGGTGTTCGAGTATATGGTCCCAAAACATGGCAGTCAAAGCTTACTTACAACACTGAAAATTAAATTTGGATCTTTGATTACTGGCTACGGGACCATATGAAAAAGATAACGCAACAGCCTAAGCAGGCGCAAGGGTGAATGGTGGCTATCATAACATAAATATAAATATGTAATAGATTATAACGTACCAGTCAAGCAAGCCTCGCGCTCACAAAAACAAAATCATTTTGGCTATCTCGCTGGAATTCTATGAGAACTGTTGCATGGGGGCCTCATTTTGCAGATGAGACATTGCTGAACGCGGCTTTAAACCAGAATTGGAAGTGAACAGGAATCGAAAGCACTCTGCATCCAGGTCGCTGTGCGCTCCTTGACATTAGAAATCAGGTATCCGACATTTCAAGTGAGCACCGAAAAACCAGCGCACAAGAGGCAAAGGCGGCAATATAAGTGCTCAATCACAACAGTTGTTTCTTAGCACTTGTGTTGCCGCCATTACCTCTTGTGCCCGGGTTTTTCAGCGCTCTCTTTAGAATGGCTTACGAACTCGCCCGCCAATCAATCCTTCTAGGATATGCTACGAACTGCTTGTATCATTTCTTAGGCTTGATACGGTCTGAGACTCTGGATTCGTCGTCACAGAAGAAATGAATATGAAAGTGCCTAGAATTTAATCTTCAATTCCAGCAAATGTGATTTCGAGCGCACTCATCATGCCGTGTAGACTCATTTTTATTGTCGAAAGTGTTGTTTATTTATTTATTGTCGCAACATTTTTATTGTCGCAATTTCAAGAAAAGTCATGCGAGACGCGTGAAGAGAGAGTCATGTTTTCAACAGCGCAAACACTACGTCATCATGCATGAAATGATTGCTAGAGTGAACAATTTATGCCGAAATCTCAGAATAATTATGATGAAGTGTTCATGCTGCACATATGTAGGCCTACAATCTCACTGAAAAACTCTTGCATTTGGCCATTAAAATAATAATGTGTGCGCAGTTCTTACATATGCGTGGCTACTTTTGGCTACTTTTACGGCCCTTGGCTCAAGTTGGCTACTTTTTGGCTAGTTTTTCGAATTTCCTGGCTATTTTTTGTCTTTTCGACCTGGCAACCCTGGCGGTGGTCAGCGTGGCGGAGTGAAGGCGTCGGCCGGCTCTGGTAAGGTGCAAGAAGCGGTGCGACGAGGCTCGAGATGGGCTGAAGGAGTTTCACGGATGTCGAGGCTCCCGAGGAATGATATTAAGGTTATAGTCCGTCCGCGAGGCGGGCTTAATGTGGCGAAGGCGGACATTGTTCTCCTATCTCAGGCTCTATGTATGGCAGCAGGCCTGACAGAGGATCAGACGAAGGAGAATATGGTGTGCCCCAACAAGGTGCAGAATGTCGTTGTTGTCTCTTCCCCGCACGAGTGCAATACGATGAAGTATGCGCGGGTCTGCAAGATCTACACTCGGATGGGGTCGTTCGAGGTGTCTGCGTATGTCGCGGCTCCGGAGAACACATGTAAGGGGGATTTCGCAACATGATTGATGATGAGGCGCTTAAGCGCATGGTTGTTACTGGTCGGAACCCAGTGGTCTTGGAGGTGAAGCGGATTAAGGCCACGTCGGCTGTGGTGGTGCTTTTTGACGGCATGAAGGTGCCTGACACGGTCGTGCGCGGAACGGCGCTTGCGTCCTGCTACCTTTATCGTCGCCAGGTGGACGTTTGTTATGCCGGCGGACAAGTTGGCCATCGGGCTTACGTCTGCCTAGCAGTGCGTAGTAGAAAGTGAAGTGTCGCGGGTGTGGAGTGCCCGTTGTCTCGGGTCCGACGGGTGAAGTTGTGTATCATGAGAGTGTGCCCAAGTGTGGGTTGTGCGGTGGGCCACATCTTACGGGCTGCAAGGAATGCAAGGAGCGCTTTCAAGTGCCGTATGTGGTGCGGCTTCGGAGGCAGAGGCGCCGACAGCGCGCAAGAAAACAGCAGATGGCGGCGCGGGACGGCGCCGGCGGGGCTGAAGATGATGAATTGCAGCTACAAGGAAGACTTCCATCCCCCCGCTCTGGATCTCGATCCAGAGGGCGCTCGCGCTCCCGGTCTAACGGGCGCTCTCGGTCGGCAACTCGGACGGATACGGCTGGGCAGCGGTCTTCGCAAGGGAGGCGTCGGCGCGGTCCCTCAGCGGAGGTCGCTCGCAACCTGACAAGCATACCAAGTGGGCGGATAAAGCCAAGAATCAGCCGCAGCCTGGGCCTCCTCTAAGTGGTTATTAAAAAAGGGAAAAGAAGAGAAAAGTGTCCACGCCGTAACTGTCTCTCCTTACGAGGACACCTCAACAGGACGGCACAGGGATGGGTGTGGGGATTGAAAGTTAGCGAAGAGGTAATAGGATAGGAGAGAAAAATAAAAATAAAAAAAGGGGGGATTGACTCCGTGACGCGCCCGAAAGCGCAGGCCCCCGCGCGAAGTGCAGCCGTCAGGAACAGCGCCGAGAATGTCGGAGGAAACCAGTGAATCGCACGATGTGCGCGCTGTGTTTAAACACGGGTAAGAAGAAGAAGTAGAGGTCTTCTGCACTCACGTGGTAAGTCCGGTCGACCTCGCAGTGGGCGCCGTATCCAGCGGGTTAATCCTGAGGGGTGGCAATGGCGTCATGAGCGGCGAGAGCCGCAGTACACAACCCCGAGCAGCAGAGTCCACTGGCACAATCACCAGCACTGCACGAAGCGCCGCAGCAAGTGCGGCCAGCACAGCGTCCCTCGGGTCGTCGGCTGGCGGCGATTGACTCAGTGGAGGAGGCACGGAGGGTGTCGAGTCCGTCTCACGACGACTGGTAAGGGTATCGCGGAAGGAGCGGCCTGTTTGAGCCATGGATTTGGAAGGGGTCGCGCTGCATCGCTGGGTGATGTTGACAGCGGTCCTGGCTTCCTCCAGCGTTTGGCGGCGCGTCAAGGGCCATCCGAAGAGGCGATAATGACGGCGGCCTTGCAATGGACCTGCCAGGAAGGGCAGCGCGGCTCGTTCGTTGCGTGGCTGCCGCTGCAGTTAATGCAGCGCGGGCGCTCAGTTGTGCACGGTCCCGAGGTGTGGCTGCCGCCGCATGGCAGACAGCGCTCGTCGCGCGCGCAGGTGGTCTTAGCGTGTGCGTAGCGGCCGCAACGAGAGCACTGAAGAGGCCGCGGCAGGCGCGGTCGGACTCAGCGTGCTTGCTTGAAAAGCAAGACCTCTGAGGGGATGGTAGTGCCCTCGAAAGTCACAGTGAGGCATTTGCCTCGGCGCACACACGACACGACCGGAACACTCGCAAAGATGTTGGTGGCGAGGTCCTCGATGCCAATGGTAGTGTCAACGCCACAAACTGTGCACGCACCCTCACCTCACAGATCACGACAACTTGAAGTAGCGGGGACAAGTCAGAGGTGGGGTGAGTGTCCACCGCGAACAGGTTGCGTTTGTGGTTCACCCGCAAGCGTCGGGTCGCTTGAAATCCGGAGAGATAAGCCGCGATCGCTTCTCTCGTCACGGCCAGAAAGTTTGCCTTCTTTCCGACCGGTCGGAAGAACAGCGTATCTGTCAGAATGCTCTCGCGTGGCTCTTCTTGGGCGTGCTCATGTTGTTGATTCTGGGGTGGGCGAGGAGGGGCGCTAGTCTGCACCGAGGGCTCGCGCACAGAGGTTATTACAGTTAAGGCCGCGGTGAAGGTGGCTCTGCGACGGTAGGGGCGGGCTCCGTGTCAACAGCGGCCGGGAAGTGAGGGAGAGAGGGGACAAGTGTTCGAGCGAGGCGAGAGTTACTCGCTGAATGCGCCGGCAGGCGCGGTGGTGTCGGGGACAGACGGAGCCGCTTCCATGGCTTTTAGATGCGAAGCATCTTATGCTCGGGGCTGTGTCCATCCCTCCCGCGTCCGGAGTCCCACGTCCGGTCACTTTCATGAAGTAGGGAAGCAGCCACTATACGAACCAGAAGACTGTAGCACAATAAGGCCGTCAAACACCATTACAGTCAGAAGAGTCATTGCCGAAAGCACAGAGTGGCTGCTTAGCAATGACTAGGCAGGTGGTGGGTGCGAGCAAAGGATAACGCACACCCACCAGTGGTGTCTGTCGCCCATGTTGACTCCAATCCTTGATCCTGCTTGCGGGGGCTTTCTCCGTCCCTCCTTCCCGCGTCCCACACCCCCTCCATCTCCTCTCCTACGCACCCCACCTTTCTCTCCTCTAGGAATCCTCTACGGAGCGGCGCCCGCGTCCCGTTGACTCCATTCCTTGATCTTGCATGCATGTGCTTGCGGGGGCTTTCTCCGTCCCGTGTCCCACACGCCCTCCCTCTCCTCTCCTACGCGCACCCCCTTTCTCTCCTCTAGGAATCCTCTACTCCACGGAGCGGCGCCCGCGTCCCGCTGACTCCATTCCTTGATCTTGCTTGCATGTGCTTGCAGGGGCTTTGTCCGTCCCGCGTCCCACATCCCCTCTCCTACGCTCCCCACCTTTCTCTCCTCTAGGAATCTTCTACTCTACGGAGCGGCGGCCGCGTCCCATTGACTTCATTCCTTGATCTTGTTTGCGGGGCTTTGTCCATCCCTCCTTCCCGCGTTTCGTCTCCTACGCTCCCCCCTTCCTCTCCTATAGCAATGCTCTCCTCTACGGAGCGGCGACCGCGTCCCGCACCCCGACAGCGCATGCACGTCCCCTCTCTCTCCTGTCCTATGGTCCCCCCGTCCTCCCCTCTAGGAATCTTCTACTCTACGGAGCGGCGCGCCCGACAGGTGGTGCGACAGCTGCATACTCGGCTGGGGGCGCCACGGTAGTTCCGCTGTATGAAAATGACGGAGCGCGCGCGCCTCATTCTCTCTCTTGTGCAGCGCCGCGATGAGCGCCCAGGCCGCTGTCGCGAATCGGGAGCGGCGACGTTTCTCCCGCTCAAGCCAGCCATCTCCCCGGTGCTTCGCATCCACACATGGTTCCCTTTAGCGGGAGTTGGGAATTTTTTCGATGTGAAGCATCTTATGGCGAAGCTTAATCCGGTGGTGGTGTGCGGCGTGACCGCCCCTTACTGTGCATGAGCAAAGCCTTTAAAAAAATGAAAATAAAAAATCTCCTCTCCCCCTCTCTCTCCTCTGGGCATACCTCCCCCACGGCAACCATACCCTCACTGCGCATGCACCTCCCCTCCTCTCTCCCCCTCCTACGCTCCCCCCTCTCTCCTCTAGGCATCCCTGCCTGCGGCGTCCACACTCCCACTGCGCATGCGCGTCCCCCCCTCTCTCTCCTACACTCCCCCCCTCTCTCCTCTAGGCATCCCTGCCTGCGGCGTCCACACTCCCACTGCGCATGCGCGTCCCCCCTCTCTCTCCTACACTACCCCCTCTCTCCTCTAGGCATCTCTGCCTGCGGTGTCCCACACTCCCACTGCGCATGCGCGTCCCCCCCTCTCTCTCCTACACCCCCCTCTCTCTAGGCATCCCTGCCTGCGGCGTCCACACTCCCACTGCGCATGCGCGTCCCCCCTCTCTCTCCTACGCTCCCGCCTCTCTCGCCTCGCGACGCCGACGCAGGCGGCGTCTGCTAGCAAGTTGGTTGAGAAAACCGACTGCTCGCGCTGCACAACCGTTCACTGGCCATCCTGTATATATGGCAGTGGATATTGACCTGCAAGGTGGTGCCGGTGGGAGATTTCTCCTATGCGTTGTTGAACAATAAAAAAATCTCTGTGTCCAGTCGGAGTCTTCTGTCTCTCATTGCCCATTAGCAGCGATTGGCATGTTCCAGTAGGAAACACCGCTCCATCACTGCGTGCTTTGCGCCTCCCCAGTTTTTTTTCCTACGCAACGCTGGGATGAGCGCCAGCGTCAACGCCGCCGCCAGTGTAAGCGTTAGCGCCCACTGCTTCACATCTACACATGGTTCCCTTTAGCGGGAGATGGTGTAATTTTTTTTGTTTCAGCCAGTTGCCGATGGATGTGATGGCATGCTTCTCCATCTGCTCCTCTTGCGTCCTGCTTGGGTTAGGCTGGACGGATGTGCCTAAAGACGCCGCCGGGGCTTCCGCTGGGCTGGCGCTTGTGGTGGTGGCTGCTACGGAGGTAGCGGCCGATTCGGCTTGCCGGGAGGGCGCCTTTTCATTTAGATGCGAAGCATCTTATGCTCAGGGGCTATGTCCGTCCCTCGCGCGTCCCTCCCGCGTCCCGCGTCCGGCCACTTTCATGAAGTAGGGAAGCACCCACCATGCGAACCAAAATAGTGTAGTACAATAGAGGGCCGTCAACCACCACTGCAGTCACCAGAGTCATGGCCGAGAGCACAGAGAGGCTGCTTAGCAATGGCTTGGCAGGTAGTGTGTGTCGCCCAGGTTGACTCCATTCCTTGGTCTTGCTTGCATGTGTTTTGGGGGGGAAGGGGCTTAGTCTGTCCCTCCTTTCCGCTTCCCACACCACCACAGAGCATGCACGTCTCCCCCCCTCTCTTTCTCCTCTCCTACGGTCACCCCCCTTTCTCTCCTCTAGGAATACTCTACTCTACAGAGCGGTGCGCGCGTCTCGCATCCTACACCCCCACAGCGCATGCGCGTCCCCTCCCCCTCTCTCTCTTCTCCTAAGCTCACCCCCTTTCTCTCCTCTAGGAATTCTCTACTCCACGGAGCGGAGTCCGCGTCTCAAACACCCCGACAGCGGATGCGTGTCCCCTCCCCCTATCTTTCCTCTCCTACGCTCACCCCCCTTTATCTACTCTAGGAATCGTCTATTCTACGGAGCGGCGCCCGCGTCCCACAGCGTATGCGCGTTCTTTTCCCCCATCTCTCCTACGCTCACCCGCTTTCTCAACTCTAGGAATACTCCACTCTACGGAGCGGCCCCCCGCGTCCCCACGCCCCCACAGAGCATGCGCGTCCCCTCTCTCTTTCCTCTCCTACAGTTCCACCGGTTCTCTCCTCTAGGAATCCTCTACGGAGCGGCGCGCGACAGGTGGTGCGACGGCTGCATGCTCCGCTGGGGGGCACCACGGTAGTTCCGCGGTATAAAAGTGACGGAGCGCGCCTCATTCTCTCTCCTGTACAGCGCCGCGATGAGCACCCGGGCCGCTGCCGCGAAACGAGAGCGGCGACGTTTCTCGCGCTCAAGCTAACCATCTCCCCGCTGCTTCGCATCCACACATGGTTCCCTTTAGCGGGAGATGGAAAGTTTTTAGATGCGAAGCATCTTATGCTCGGGCTTTGCCCGTCCCTCCCGCGTCCCCCCGTCCGTCCCTCCCGCGTCCCCCGTCCGGCGTCCCGCGTCCGGCCACTTTCATGAAGTAGGGAGGCACCCATTATGCGAACCCAGAAAACTAGTAATATGAAGGCCGTCAACCACTACTGCAGCCATCATAGTCATGGCCGAGAGCACAGAGAGGCTGCTTAGCAATCGCTAGGCAGGTGGTGTCTGTCGCCCAGGTTGACCCCATTCCTTGATCTTGCTTGCATGTGTGTGGAGGGGGCTTAGTCCGTCCCTCCTTCCCGCGTCCCACACCACCACAGCGCATGCGCGTCCCCTCCCCCTCTCTCTCCTACGCTCACCCCCTTTCTCTCCTCTAGGAATCCTCTACTCTACGGAGCGGCCCCCCGCGTCCCACACCCCCACAGCCTATGCGTGTCCCCTCCCCCTATCCTCTCCTACGCTCACCCCCTTCCTCTACTCTAGGAATCATCTACTCTACGGAGCGGCGCCCGCGTCCCACATCCCCCACAGCAAATGCGCGTCCTCGCCGCCCTCTCTCCTTTAGGAATCCTCTACGGAGCGGCTCCCGCGTCCCACACCCCCACAGCGCATGCACGTCCGCTCTCTCTCCTCTCCTATGGTCCCCCCGTCCTCTCCTCTAGGAATCCTCTACGGAGCGGCGCGCACGACAGGTGATGTGACAGCTGCATACTCCGCTGGGGGGCGCCACGGTAGTTCCGCGGTATGAAAACGACGGAGCGCGCGTGCCTCATTCTCTCTCTTGTGCAGCGCCGCGATGAGCGCCCGGACCGCTGCCGTGAAATGAGAGCGGCGAAGTTCCTTCCGCTCAAGCTAGTTATCTCCCCGCTGCTTCGCATCCACACATCGTTCCCTTTAGCGGGAGATGGGGAATTTTTTTGGCCGCCTTTGGCTTGCTCTTTCATTTCATTTCGTTTCATTTTATTACCTTAAAGACCTCTCTAGGGGGTGTTACATAAGGGGTGGATGTAAAGAAATTATACAAAAATGGTAACCACGTATGTTAATTGCGAGACAGGTAATGTGTTACACTTTGCAAAAATGAAGTCGGGCAGGTAATGGCAGCAGTGCTGTGGGAAAGGTCATTCCATTCAGATGATGCCCGTGGAAAGAAGGAGGCAGAAAATGTCTTGGTGTGGCTGCGCGGACGGGCGACTTGTAAGGAATGACCGGTGCGATGAGATATGCGGGCTGGTGGGGTGATGAAGTCCGGGCGGTGACGTGAGCTGTAATAGAACTTATGGAACAGAGCTAGGGTGGCAATGCGACGACGAAGTGCAAGAGTTAAAAGAGATGATTCTTCTTTCAATGATGACCCACTGACATGGTATGAATATGATGAATGAATAAATCGTACTGCGCGGTTCTGCAGTGCCTCAGTGAATTTGTTAGATAAGCCTGAGGCGGGCTCCAAATGGCGGCGGCGTACTCAAGCTTTGGCCTGATAATGGATTTGTAGGCAAGAAGTTTTAGGTGTTTGGGAGCGTGACGTAAATGATGTTATAGAAATCCAAGTGATTTGTTAGCACCCGCTATGATGTTAGTGACATGCGCACTCCACGTTAGATCATATGACAATGTTACACCTAGGTACTTATAGGAAACGACTCTGTCCAAGTTAACATTACCGACTGTGTAAAAAAAAGTTAAGGGGTTTTGACGTCGTGAGAAAGACAATGATTTGCATTTAGTTGGGTTAAGGGTTATGAGTAGAGGCCGGATTTTTAGGCACTAAAAAATTGGGTTTTAGGCGCCAAAAATAGGCAGACAAAACACAGTTTTAGGCCTCCAAAATCGTAAATATAGGCACTATGAATTTTTACGAAAATTCAAATTTTCGAAGAAACACGTGCGCGACCTGTGTCTACGACAGGAAAGCAAAAGAAATGTTGTAGTTTATGATGGCACAAAGGCGGGAATGGTTTAGCATAGCCATGCACTTGACCTTTTACCCGCACGGTTTGCAGAACACGCCAGCCCTGACAACGCTTGGCGTGTTTTTGGTGAATCGTCCTTTAGAGCTGTTCCAGCGGTGCAACGCTGTGTATCGTGGTAAGGATACATGATCTATGCCAGCCTCTCCAAACGTGCGCGCCTAGAGGGATCCATCCCACAGAAACAGGCAGTACACTACAAAGAACACCGACACTACAGAACACCGCTTGCGTGCACGACCCGGCTTGGGCATGTCATGCGAATGTAACCTTGCGTGCACATTACGTGTTGGTGCGTCTGCGTCGTGTGATTTTCCGGCTCCGAGCTGCTCCGATACCAAAGAGGGCAGGAAAGGAATTGGGCTTGCGAAGTCTACACGGGGCGAGTGCAAAGGTTTCAAGCTCACCTCCTCGCATCATGCTTTCGCGGCTGATAATGAACCAATTAAAAAATTCTTGTGGTACAAAGCTCTTCATTGGACACGCAACCACTTCCAGTGTTGCGTGTCCAATACACACAACACTGGAACAAAACAAAAGCCACGTGGACATCTGATTTTTTTTTACCTACACTTACTTTCCCCTGACGGCACGCCACCGTTTCGCATTCGTTCTCCACTTTCCTGCGGCTGCACACAGAGACACCTCTTGTTCCCTGCACCCCCCCCCCCCCCCCACACACACAGTTCTTCAAGGAGGTGCTTAAATTCTTTGAGAACACTGAACTGGAAAACCGGCTGTAAACAGTGGCGTAGCCAAGGGGGGGGGGGGTCGGGGGTTCAAACCCCCCCGAAATTTTCAATTTTGCTTGCTTATATATACACGCACACATACAAACGCACGCACGAACATACATATAGTATGGTTGAACCCCCCCCCCCCCCCCCCCCGAAAAAAATTTCTGGCTACGCTCCTGGCTGTAAAAGTCGCCCGCCGCGTCATCGGCCATGGGCGCCACTCTCTTCTTCCCCTCTCCTCTTCCCACCTTTACTTTCCTCTCCCCATTCCACTGTATACGCTGCGACGTGCTCCCATTTAGGCTTGCAGAAATAGCGTCTTTTCCTCTCCTGCTCCTCCCCTCCTCCAACCACTCGCGCCATGTAAGCGCGGTGGCGTAAGGTGGCCGGCGTGTCCCATTTCGTTGCTGCTAGCGGTTGCTTTCCGGAATTTTTTGAACTAGAGAACTAGGTTGCACCCCATAGAGTACCGAAAGCTCAATTTTGCCCGGTAACATGAATAACGGTCTCCAACTGTACTCGAAAGGAAAATTTGAGGTTAAATAGTGTTCATATAGGCATCAATTTTGAAAATAGGGATTTATAGGCACTTATAGGCATTTAGGCACGAACGCCAAAAATACGCATTTATAGGCGCTATAAAAACACTATAAAAGCCCTCCTTAACCTCTAATTCGTGCTCATATATCAAAATGGCACGATAGGAACGCAAAGAACAAAATAGGCATTTGCCTAAAGTCTGGTCTCTAGTCATGAGCCACTGGTCACACCATGCTTGAATAGAGTTAAGATCTAGTTGAAGTGCTTGCTGCTCAGATGAATTAGTAATAGTACTATAAATGACGCAATCATCGGCGAACATGCAAATCTGACATGAAACTTGTAAAGGTAAGTCGTTAATGTATATTAGGAACAGTAGAGGGCCTAACACCGAGCCTCGGGGAACACCGGACGTTACTGGAAGAGGGTTGCGGCTGGCTGCCGCGACTCGTTGTGCCTGCTGCTGCTGCCGTTCATATTCCAGCACAGCCTGCTCAGTGGCCGCCTTTGCCTGCCTCTGAAGCTCTTAGCGGGTAACGCGCTTGTGGTGCGATGCCCATATGGCCTCGTCCTCTTGGTAGAAGTCCTGGAGGACCTTCTGCGTCTGCGACATCGGTAGCCCTTAGAAGGGCTGCGCGCAAGAAGGCGCGAAGTCGCAGTAGAAAAGAAAAATTGCTAGGCTGCGCGCGCGGAGGCGCGGAGCCAAGAAAAGAAGGCCTAGGCCTCCTGAACGAAGAGGCCGGTCACCGGTGAGGGGCAAGTGAGAGCATGTTGTAAATCTCCGTATGCAAGCTCTCGAGGCTAAACAGTTGAGGAGAGACTTGGCGGAACTCAAGGCGGCTTTTGAGCCGTTCAAGGAGAGGGCGCAGGGCGATCAGAAAGAGCTTGGTCCCCTCTGGGGGTAAAGCCAAGCGCAGAGCACTGGCTCCAGCTGAGGAGCAATCGGAGAGTACGGCTGCGGTCGTGGCAGTTCAGTTGGAAGCCCTGCACAATCTGTGGCTGGCGACGTAGAGAATAGGTTGGTACGTATGGAGACGACGTCAGCTCGCATAATGGATGTTCTGTCCTCTTTGTAGGGTAGGATCACAGTGTTGGAACGTCCAAAGGCTCTTGCTAAGGATAGGCATGGGATGGTAGCCGAATCGCAGTTGCGGGGCCTCATTTCTACCAGGGAGGGCAGCGCGGCTGTGAATGCGATGGTGTGTGCTTCGTAAACATAGAAGGGAAGGAGGGGAGATTTATGATCTGGCAATCGAACTGTGCCAGTTTGAGCAAGCGTAGCGCTGCTCTAGTGCAGCTGGTTCGCTCGGCAGAACATAAGCCGCAGGTCATTCTCATAGAGGAAGCGTTGATGGGGGAAGGATTTGATCTTTCCCGGGTATCCAGCTGTCGCAAGCCGTGGACACACAGGACGGGGAATAACAATCCTGGTTGCGAAGGGGTTGTCTTTCCTCGCGCATGATACACCTCAGTACCAGTCCGGGCTTGAAGCCTAGTTGGTGGAGATTATTCCGGGTCGTAAGTGTCGGGCGTGTGGTTTTGTTCTGAATGTATATAGTTCTCTCTCAGACAGGCGGAGGGACTTTGGGACCTCGCTCTCGGCTGCGATTCGGAAAGCTGTGGGTAAGGCCTTGGTTGTTGCAGGAGACTTAATGCTCCCATAATGAAATGGGGGCATGGTCGTAGTACTCTAAGAATACGGGTTTAGCTAATCGGGCCTCCGAGTTGGGGCTGACGCTCATCACGGATCCTAGGTTTCCTACGAGAAGGGGAGATTCAGTGAAGAGAGATACCACTCCTGACCTGGTATTCCTTAGGGATGCGGATGGGGAGTGGGGCAACTTGCGGGAGGATTTAGGCAGTGATCACTACATTCTGGAGACGCTTATTGGGACCCGGCCACCGCCAACTTTCCGACACAGATATGTGGACTGGCACAGATGATTGCACAGAATGTGCAACAATCTCGGCAGAGAACAGCGATTTGCGATAGGTGGCGAGACACTGGAAGTTGTAAAGGAATACGTCTACGTAGGACAGACAGTAACCGTGGAGCCGAACCATGAGAGTGAAATAACCAGAAGAATAAGAATGGGATGAAGCACGTTCGGCAAGCATTCTCAAATCATGAATGGTAGTCTACGAGTATCCCTCAAGAGGAAGGTATATAATAGCTGCATCTTACCGGTATTTACCTACGGAGCAAAACCTGGAGACTTACAAAAAGGATTCAAATTAAACTGAGGTCGACGCAGCGAGCTATGAAAAGGGAAAACGATAGGTGTAACCTTAATAGACAGGAAGAGAGCAGAGTGGGTCAGGGAACAAACAGGGGTTAAAGGAGTACTGACACGAAATTTTTCACTTATGGTTTTATTGCGTCAAATGATAGACCAGGTCCCCAAGAGCCTAGAAAATGCACCGGCAAGCGTGAGTGCGCCCTCAAAAATTAATTACAGCATGTTCTTAAAAGCTTGTTTCGGGTCCTGTACCCTGACGTCACGGCAATGGGACGAGCAGCGCCACCAGGCGGTAGTATGTGAATGCGCACGCTTTCGTGACGTATCCTCGTGCGCGCGTAGCTCCATCGTCTGCGTCGTCTGCTGCGCGCCGCACATGTGGCAACTGTCGCGCCGTCAACGATGGACGAATATTTGTCAACAGACTCCGACGGCAGCAACGACTTCGGCAGAGAGGAAGATACCGAGCTTGCCGACCCCGCGAATCATTTCGCATTCGACCCGCTTGCAAGTACGTCAGAAGACGAGTCGTCTGAGAGCGATAGTGCCATGCAGACGGCTTGCGCATCGGGAATGTCGAACGGTAAGAATTCACTGTTTTTTGCTTGATCTTGCGCGGGCATCTTCCGGATGTTCTACGGAAGTCAATAGCGTTCGTGTGGATTTCGTAATGCTATTACTTGCTTGAAATTATTGGCACTAGGCGCAGATTCGACACCGCATGTATGCTTTGTCCTGCCGCTTTCCTATGCAGCCGCACTGCGCACGCAGTATGACAACCTCTTGCTGGTCGTAACGCCTGAACATTATATCGATAACGTAATCTGCGTAGGCGCCTCTGTGGGAGTTGCCACCCGATGGACACGGACGTAGTCGGTGTGCTGTCGGGAAATCGACAAAGTCGCGCTCTAGTGCAGGATGAGGCAGCCTGTGTCACCGCGCACCCGACGTTTCAGCGTGGGTGCTTAGACATTCACGCCCTCGAGATAGCGTGCTACCTTTGATGGAAAATCGACCAGGCGTCATTGAGGCACCGGAAATCCGCAGGTATTACTGCTGCGGTTGATCTAAGTTAGCTGTTGCTGTTGAAGGTGAAGTAGGTCGAATCGCAAACTGTCTCTGGCATGCAAAGTGCATGCCTTCGGTATAATTCCTGCAAAAGTGTGGTGGTCACAAGTACGACGCGTCATCCACTCACTCAAAACGTGCATAGGCGCATGTTACTTGCTAATATTGCTATGTCCATATTCCATATCGCGCGTCCAACTAAAGGGAAATGAAAAATACATGTATAAGTGGCGTTGGACACGTCCGGTCGTCAGGCAGCGCAAATTATGCATGATCTCGAAATCACAATATGTGAAATAAAATCTGCAAGCTTAGAATAGCTGCTGCTTACATTGTTAGATAGTTCTTCACAAATCAGATTACTTGATCTCGCCTTTCACGTTCTTTGTGATTGACTTATGTACTTCATTTTTCTTTTTTTTCCTCTATAAGTCATAGTTCTCGGTAGTGCCTTTGGCCCATTGGGTTGATTAAGTAAACGATAAATAAAATGAAGTGTTTCTGCATATCTGTACTTGCTAAAAGGAATCTGCATGCTACATAACAATGACGTTTTATTTCGTAATTTTGTCTGCTCGAAAGGGCCCCTTGTCAGTAGATGGTTCTGGAATATGACTCTGTGCACACATTTGATTCAGCTGCAGGATATGTCTACCTTTACTCTTGCCACTGCATTTTTATATCGTATTGCATTCATATTTCAGGCGACATCGTCCCTTTGTAAGATGGGTCTGGCATCGCCTTCGCAGAAAGCGAGTGGTCCTGCCCAGCTGCGTCGTCTCTGCAGTGCGCCAAAATTTCCCTCCACAAGACTACTGCGGCTTTAAGTGTACGAACGTCATGGAGATGCAGTTCAATAAAAGAAAACATGTTCAACTTGATTTATGTCTTTAGGCATAACAGCCTGTGTACTGACCTTTCTTCTGGTCATATGCAAAACAGATGCTATATGACCAGCACTACAGAAGGAAGTCAACACTTAGGCTAACACACATGAAATGCAAGAAAGAGGCTGTAGTTGCTAAAGTAAGAATAACAAAACAGAAAGAGCTGCTAAGTCTGCACACATGGCAGTAAATACGTTTTCGAGATTACTGAGTCTTGACCTCATGGACTAGGTAAGAAGTGAACAGGAACCTGAAAGACGGCGTTAGCCTGACATATGCTTAGCTACACATTGATGAACTCATACATTACCAGAATTGCATGTTCACCATGTCTCAACCCAACAACTGAAGTACACGCTGTAGCTATGCACGGAAACAACACTGATTTCAATAACACGTGTTAAAATAATGAGTCAAAGGCCACGGTTGGTTACGTGACAATAACAAAACAGAAAGAGCTGCTTAGTCTGCGCACATGGCAGTAAATACATGCTCCAAATTTCTGAAAGGTAGTCGTCTTGACCTCATGGACTAGGTAAGATGTGAACAGGAACCTGAAAGACGGCATTAGCCTGACATATGCTTAGCTACACAATGATGAACTCGTACATTACCAGAATTGCATATTCACCATATCTCAACCCAACAACTGAAGTACACGGTGTACCTATGCACGAAAACAACACTGATTTCGATAACGTGTGAAAACAATGAGGCAATGGCCACGGTTGGTAACGTGACAATAACAAAACAGAAAGAGGTGCTAAGTCTGCACATGGCAGTAATTACGTTCTCCAAATTTCTGAGTCTTGACCTCATGGACTAGGTAAGAAGTAAACAGGAACCTGAAAGACGGCAGTAGTGTGACATGCTTAGCTGCACAATGTCCTCCTGATGAGCTCGTACATTACCCAGAATTGCATGTTCACCATGTCTCAACCCAACAACTGAATCAGAACGGCGAGTTGGGCGAGTTCTCGTCAAAAAACCGAAACCGGTGTGTAAAGATATATGTACTATAAAGCACAAAAAGCAGGTCGTGCCTTGTTCAATGGGAGTAGTGTATGCCATTACACTGTTATGTGGTAAGAAATACTTTGGGCAGATGGGGTGGTGCATTAACGTGCGTCTTAGGGGAGCACAACACCGCTGTCAAGAATACCGGGTTGGCACGAACTTGGCTGCGCATTGTAAAAACGTGCCATTGTGAGCCTATGTTTCATGAAACACAGATAGTGTACAGAAGTACTAACCAAGTCTTTCGCGAGATTGTGGAAGCATACCACACGCATGCTAACCAGAGCATGTGCGTCAACCAGACGTCGGTTGCTCTGCATGATAAAGAAGTGCAATTCTTGAACTATGTAATCAGGTGACACCGTGTCACGACATGAACACCCCACGTGACTAAATTTTTATTTATTTACCGCGCGCGACGAAGAAATAAAACCACTTGTCAGTCAGCGCCTGTGTGTGTACATTTCTTTTGTCCTCAGTCCGGGTCACGCTGCCGACAGCAAAATTATGTCCAACAACTGAAGTACACGCTGTAGCTATCCACGAAAACAACACTGATTTCGATAACACGTGTGAAAGTAATGAGGCAAAGGCATAGGGTCAACAAAATTTGTGGAGCTCACTCAGACTCGCCTATGAAATTTAATTTGCTCTTAGGGCTCA
>JALIZH010015978.1:0-19211 GCA_030522465.1 Rhipicephalus appendiculatus | reverse complement strand
CTAGTAACTACTGCTTGCTCAAGGTGTCGTGCCCAGTTGACATCCGTAATGTTTTTAGATGCTCCTTAGCTTTTTTCAGTAACATGTGCTCTGCCTTATTTGAACTGTTGCTTGTTATGTCGGGGGACGTAGAATTAAACCCTGGCCCAATGACTAAGGCGGAGGCAGATTCCTTTGCCACCGCATTAGATACAATACGCCGGCTAGAGCAAGCACAAGCTGCTAACATGGAAAGAATATGCAAACTTGAGGAAGGACAGGCCGCTCTACTTGCTGATCTAAAATGTGTACATCGTGATCGTGCGTCCGCCTCAGATATGGTGCGTGAGCTTAAACAGGTGAACGAGTCTCTACGTGCCGATCTGAAATTAGGCCAAAGACAAACAGTCGGAGGCTGACGGCAGAGTCAAACTGCTAAATGCGAAAATTCTTGCAATTGAGGCGAAAAATCCCTCGGATGATTCGAATACCGGACCTAACTCATTGCGCACCCTTTCTGAGCGGATGGAAAAGATCGCGTCCAAATGCAATGACACCGAAAATAGAATGCGTCGTTCAAATCTTCTGTTCTTTGGCATCGAAGATGACGCTAAGGAAGACTGGACTGCTACGGAAAAGAAAATAATGGCCTTCTGCTCCGAGAAACTCGATATTGCTACAGACAGTATAAAGTTCGACAGAACTCACAGATTAGGAAAGTTTTCAGATACAAAACGAAGACGTGTTATCACTAAACTGACTTACTATAAGGACAAAGAGCGAATCCTTGCCAATGCTAGAAAACTGAAAGGCTCTGATTTCTACATCAGAGAAGATTTTTTCTTTGGCCACAAGGCAAGCGCGACAAAAATTGATCGAACATGCAAAGACACATAAAAAAACCCTTCAAATTAACAGTGGACCGGCTGCGCATTGGCAACAAAACGTATGCTTACGATATCACATCTGCAGCAGTGGTTGAACTCAACAGATAGCTAGGTACCGGGACGTCTCCAGCGCATCGCGTTGCTCCATCATTTTCATTATCATTCACAAATATTCGAAGTGTAATGCCAAAACGTGATCACCTTGCTTCCTATCTTGATGACTGCGATTGTGATGTTCTTGCGCTGACGGAGACATGGCTGCACCCTGATATTTCCGACAGTGAAATCGCTTCTTTAGCGGACACCCATAATATATATCGCTGTGACCGCAACAAAAAAAGAGGTGGTGGTGTCCTTCTCGCAATAAAAAAAACGATCACTTCCCATGTTATCAACACATATTCTGAGCTAGAGGTTGTGTGGGCCGTGTGTCTCAGTTCCACCACGAAGGTTCTGTTTGGAATTTGCTATCGGCCCCCTGACTCCACAAACTACTTCTCTAATGAACTCCGGTCTAGCATCATTAAAGCAACACAGCTTTGTTCCACTAAATTCACTTACCTCCTTGGTGACTTCAATTTTCCTCTAATTGATTGGCCCCAACTGTCCTCATCATGTCGCCTCTCAACAGAATTTGTTAATCTAACTGTAGACTTTAACTTATCCCAGGTTGTTCATCTACCGACTCGTGGCAATAATCTGTTAGACCTGATTCTTACGAACGCGCCAGAGACTACAGGGCAGATTACACATCTATACGGTTTCAGTGACCACAACCTACTCCAAACAACCATAAAAGTTCCTTTTCAATTCGCGGGAGTCGAAACAAAAACGATACGTGATTATAACAAGGGAAACTATGCCGAAATTAACAAAGAACTTGACTCCTTCTTTAGCCGCTCACTTTTTTCCGTCATTTTACTCAAGGTCCATTGAAGATAACTGGATAAGGTTCAAAGAGAAGCTGTGCGCATTGGTCGACCAACACGTGCCTCTTATCAAAATAACAGCCGATAAAAACAATCCATGGTTCACGAAACATCTTCGACAGCTTCGTAACAAAAAGAAACGCTTATATAAAGCCGCAAAACGTTCGGATAACCCGACATCCTGGGAAAAATATGACTGCTGCGCAAAAGATTACTGCTACGCTCTTTCTGTTGCTAAAGATAAATATTTTGCTCATGATCTCCCTTCACTGCTCAAATCTAACCCTAAGAAATTCTGGCAAATCTTACGCCCTAATGATCACGTTAACCGCATTGTGTTACACGACGATAACGGTGCTCCTCTTCCAGACAATGAGTGTTCATCTGCTTTCAATAATTTCTTTTCATCCATATTCACAAAAGAAAGCTTAGATAAGCTGCCAGTGGTCACTGATCATGACTACCAATACATGACACCCATAGACCTTTCAATCGAAGGTATCGCGCACCTAATTGACAATCTTAAGCTATCCACTACATCAGGTATCGATAATATTAACTCCAAAATTTTAAAGAACACGGTCTCAGTTTCTAGCAAGATTTTATTCCACATTTTCCAGCAATCCCTAAACACCGGTCAGATTCCCACCGATTGGAAAACCGCCAAAGTTGTACCCATCTTTAAAAATGGCGACAAAAATATAGTTGGAAATTACCGACCCATCTCATTGACGTGCATTTGTTGTAAAATGATGGAACACATTATCGCATCTCATGTTTACAGTCATCTCGAATCTAATAATTTCTTTTTCGCGAAACAGCACGGGTTCCGGAGAGGTTTGTCATGCGAGACTCAACTACTGGAATTAACAACAGATTTGCACTGTAACATGGACTCAAACTTACAAACAGACTGTATCTTCCTTGATTTCTCTAAGGCATTTGACCGCGTTGCACATAGCCGCCTCTTCATTAAGCTATCCGCAATAAAACTGGATTCGTTAACTCTATCCTGGCTCCGAAATTTCCTTTCTAACAGGCAGCAATTCACATTGGCCAACAATGTCTCGTCGTCCTTTTCTTATGTTTCCTCAGGCGTACCTCAGGGGAGCGTACTTGGTCCCCTATTGTTTCTAATTTATATCAACGACTTGCCCAATAACATATCATCCTGCATGCGCATATTCGCTGACGACTGCATTATATATCGCCCAATTCACAGTTCCACCGACCACATGGCCCTTCAGGAAGACCTCAACTTAATTACCGATTGGTGTGACACATGGCTGATGCACTTGAACTCAACGAAATGCAAAGTAATGTCTTTTAGCAGGAAGCATTCCAAATCCAACTTTTGGTACAGTATAAATAGCAGCACATTATCCGAGGCCTCTTCTTTTAAATACTTAGGCATCACCCTTACTCCAAACCTTTCATGGACTACCCATATTACTAACGTATGTGCCAATGCTGCCAGGTCATTAGGGTACTTACGTCGTAACCTTCGAAACTCGCCCTCCCTCATTCGCAAGCTTGCTTTCCAAACATTCGTCCGCCCACAACTTGAGTTTTCCTCTTCTATCTGGTCTCCCCATCAAAAGTATTTGATTACTTCATTAGAATCAATCCAAAACAGAGCCGCTCGTTTCATTGCTCAAAACTATAACTATCGTTCAAGTGTGACACAAATAAAACTCTCTCTTTCTCTCGAGCTGTTAAGTGATCGTCGTAATATTGCCCTGTTGTCATTATTCCATAAATACGTGCACCAGTTCGACCATCATGTCTTAGGCCTGCATACATCACCACATACATCTCGTAGATTGCACAATAATCTAAGTTTCACGCGACTTTACGGTTACACTGACGCCTTCAACTATTCGGCGCTTCCGCGTGCCATACGCCTATGGAACAGCTTACCTGATTCTATAGTCATGGAAACAAACTCAGTGAAATTTCGGCAGTCGCTTAACGCGCATATCGCCAGCAGACCATGTTCTGCCTAACTTATATGTAATGATTAGTGTTTTCAGGGTTCATTCAGTTGCTTGCGCAGTTACTTGTGCGATGGCTTTCATGTTGTAGTCCTCCACCCCCACCCCCCCTTTTTTTTGTTTTTTTTTGTTTCCTTATCCCATGGTATTCATTGTATTCACTTGTATTTATTATGTATTTTATGCACTATGTATTTTATTATGCACTATATTCTACTATGTAAATACTTTTTGATGTAACCTTTTGTGCCTGGTTCTTGTACCATTCACCTTTTATAGCATTTTTATTGTACTACTCTGTTTCACATGCTGTGTTCTTGTATTTCCTTTCTGCCTAATTCATGAAAATTGGTTTATACCTTTGGTGTATTATATTTCTGTCACGCCCCCCTTACTCAATGCCCATGTGGCCATGTAAGGTACTTTCAAATAAATAAATAAATAGTGTGATGACGATGAGCCGCAACCGAGCTTGGGCCTCGTGCTCAATCAGCACGAAGAGGAGAAAGACGAGGGCGAAATAGAACAGCCGCCTACTGAACAAGCGTTGTCTCTTGTTTCTCTGTCTAGTTCATAACAACAATGGCGCAGTCGACAGGATCACATCATCCCCGACCATTACCGCAGTCAGTGGCCGAGTGTGCGGACGCTCGCCACTTGCCAAGTGCCGTCTCCCTGAAAGATTCTGAAGTGGCTATCCCGACTGAGGACTTTGTCATGGGAGACCTGCTGGCGCAACCCACGTTTGCACCTAATTATAAGGTTTCTGACCAGAGTGCCTTCACCGCACATATCTCATTGTCAAAGGCCACCAGCTCCAGCACCAGTAAGACATCGGCAATGCTCAAGAGCACAACTTGCCTGAAAAGCCAATACGCGAACTCTGCCCTGCGATGCCGCGGATGTCTAGTGGGATACCTCGTCGGCCATGGACGCACAAGGAACGGCGTGGACGTCTCCGCTCAGTGTGGACAGTCATGGTACAACCAAGATTCGCTCCCCCTGTCTTCCAAACTGCGACGGGAGAGTCATCATGATGGTTTGCAACCGATGCGACCACTCTGCATCAGCCAGTACCACCTGCTAGCCCCATATTCTGCCGATGACGACATTCATTCACAGCATGGACGAGACCTGCACCGACCACCCCGACACAGCCAGTGTCGTTCACCAGAATGCTCGGTAGCTCGGCTGGACAAGTCGCGGAGAACACAACACCGACCACCGCGGCATAGACAATGTCGTACGTCAGAATTATGTTTGGCATCTCATCAACCCAAGCTGCTGCGTGGCCGAGATCGGCCACAGTGATGCAGCCAGTCTCGTCCTCCAGATCCACTTCTGGCAGATCATCTAACCGAATCGCAGCGTGGGCGGGACAGACCACCGCGATGCAGTCAGTGCCGCCCACCAGAGGCGCCATCGGTAAAACACTAAGCCTAGCCCTAGCGTCGCATCGACCACCCGCAGTGACACCAGCAGCATCGGCCACCAGAGGCAGTGAAGGCAGCTTTGCTCATTCGCAGTCAACCAGCATGAAGAGGAGAAAGACGAGGGAGAAATAGAACAGCCGGCCTACAGAACAGGCGTTGTCTCTTGTTTCTCTGTCTAGTTCATGACAATGTTCATGACAATATATATATATATATATATATATATATATATATAAGCCACGAAGAAATATAATTTAGAAAAACATTTTCCGACTCGCGGAATCGAACGGGCGACCTCTCGCTCCGCAGCGCTAACCGCTAGGCCACAGAAGCGCACGTCCCTCATCTTACTAACGGCGAGCTAATTATATACACATATACACCATTCACCACTGGCGGTACGCCGATCTCGGGTGAATATCAGCGTGTTCTCTGCCTTACCAGCAAACCAGCGAGATGGTGCAAAGTGCGCACTCGGCGCCCCACTCGTTGCGATGCGTTGGCTCCCCTAGCACTTCGGCCTGCAGGTGTAGTCACCTTTGCCCGAGCGTGCGCGTGCGCGCGCTTATCTTGGGGTGGGGGACGGGGGGCCAGTTTTACGTCCTGTGCTTTCGCCGGAAACACTGCGTTTAAGTTCCAGAGCGCACAAAGGTCACTTCGCTCGCTGCAGAGGCCCCGTTTACGAAAGAAGCGTGCTGTTAAAACACAGTGAAGTAACGACTGTGACACTTGTTAGTTCGCGCTCCTCCTGTGTATACCTGTGCATATGTTGCGTGCATCGTTTGCGCTTGAGGAGTGCGCTCCAAGTTTCGATGTGATTGCCGTTCTTCGCGAGAAATACCAATTTGTTGTCAACGCATTCATCGCCTCGCTCTTGCGGCGAAACTGTGACTTTCTTTTTGTATGGATGGATGCTATGAACGAGGCGGATGCTTTAGAGGGACTTTAGGATGCTCGGGCTAAGGTTGCCACCTGGCGGTTCGTTAAGGCGTTAACAAAATTGGTTTTTTGCGATTGAAAACACGCCCAAATGTACGGACGTGTAGCAACGACGCGTTGAAGGGGCTAATAATGGAGGTCATGGTCTTGATGCATAACCAAGCCACCGTCCAAGAGCACTGTGGGAGGACATTGTTAGATATAGAAGGCGCGTTTGTATGGCTGTCAACGCATGTGGCCGTGGAGCAGTGCATAGCATGGCCGGCTGGTGCTGTCGCGAAACGAGTGGTCGTGGGTTCGACTCCCGCTGACAGAACTTTTGTCTTCTGATCGTGTACATTTTAGATGCGAAGCATCTTATGCTCGGGGCTATGTCCGTCCCTCCCGCGTCCGTCCCGCGTCCGGCCACTCCATGAAGTAGGGAAGCACCCACTATGTGAACCAGAACACTGTAGTACAATATAAGGCCGTCAACCACCACTACAGACACCAGAGTCATGGCCGAGAGCACAGAGAGACTGCTTAGCAATGGCTAGGCAGGTGGTGTGTATCGCCCAGGTTGATTCCATTCCTCGATCTTGCTTGCATGTGTTTGGAGGGGGGCGGCTTAGTCCGTCCCTTCTTCCCGCGTCCCACACCACCACAGCGCATGCGCGTCTCCTCTCCTACGGTGACCCCCTTTCTCTCCTCTAGGAATACTCTACTCTACGGAGCGGCGCCCGCGTCCTACACCCCCCACAGCGGATGTGCGTCCCCTCCCCCAATCTCTCCTCTCCCACGGTCTCCCGCTTTCTCTACTCTAGGATTCGTCTACTCTACGGAGCGGCGCCCGCGTCCCACAGCGCATGCGCGTCCTTTCCTCCTCTCTCCTACGCTCACCCCCCTTTCTCTGCTGTAGGAATCCTCTACTCTACGGAGCGGCGTCCGACATCACCACAGTGCATGCGCGTCCTCTCCCGCTCTCTCCTACGCTCACCCTCTACTCTACGGAGCGGCTCCCGCGTCTGCTCTCTCTCTCCTCTCCTACGGTTCCCCCTTCCTCTCCTCTAGGAATCCTCTACGGAGCGGCGCGCGACAGGTGGTGCGACAGCTGCCTACTCCGCTGGGGGCTCCGCGGTATAAAAATGACGGAGCGGGCCTCATTCTCTCTGCCGTGAAGCGCCGCAATGAGCGCCCGGGCCGCTGCCGCGAAACGAGAGCGGCGACGTTTCTCCCGCTCAAGCTAACCACCTCCCCACTGCTTCGTCATTTCCGTGACGGAAATACTTCAGTAAAGTCTTGGTGGAACCCGGCATCAGACACTTTTGTCTTAAAATGACAGAGTTTCGCCGCAAGGGTGAAGCAATGAATGCGATAGCAACAAATTCGAACCTCAGATGAAGAAACGCCAGCAGCTCACTCATTTAGCAAACACGGCCGCTGCAGCCACCGAAGAAACTTCGTGCCATCTTTGGCTTCAACGCAAACTTTGCGATCACAGCACAATACGTAGGAAGCTCTGAGTCATCTCTTGAATCCCCCCTCACGAGATTAGCGCGTGAGCATCTGGCGACCATGCCCTGTAGGTCAAAGTGCGGTGCTAAAGACGGCTGAGCCCTCTCCGGCGAGATATGGGAGGGGCGACCCTCTGCGCCATCTTTCTTTCCTAATAAGAAGATATTCTCGATGTATACAAAACGATGTAGCGCGAAAGTTATTTCGATGAATCGACGTCGTGACGGCACTACTGCTACTGACGATAACGATGAAGCCACACTCTTCAACAACTTCAATCAGTTTTCACCCGCCTACGATAGATGTGGTGCAAGGTAAAAAAGGAGAGCCCATGGGCCAGATGGCATATCACCAAGAGTTTTAAAGCACTGTTCGGAAGCAGTAGCACATTATATTTATTTTATATATAAAATGTCACTAGATGAGGGCAATGAACGTTTTTTAGATGCGAAGCATCTTATGCTCAGGGCTCTGTCCCTCCCGCGTCCCCCGTCCGCCGTCCCCCGTCCTACGTCCGGCCACTTTCATGAAGTAGGGAAGCACCCATTATACCAGGGGTCTCAAACTCATCTCAGGCAGCGGGCCGCAGACACAGAATTAAGTCCCGCGAGGGCCTGGTCAGGAAAGAAGGTGGAAGCGGGGGGGGGGGGGGGGGTGAGTTCGTACATTGTCAGCACACGTTATATCTCATACGCGGGTCATTTGTCAAAAAGAATTTGGGCCAGGATTCCATCCAACAACATGTCGATACCGATCTCCAAAATGAGCAAAATCTGGACGCCGATTCTGAAATACTATTTGTTTCACGGTTATGTTTCAACACATGATGACCACATGGGGTGCCTTACGAAAACAATGCTTTATACCACTCATGCTTGTGTAGCTCACGCACATCCCTATTATGAAAATAAAAACATATGGGACGAGCATAGCCCTGTGCGGGCCGCGGGCCGCGTGTTTGAGACCCCCTGCATTATACGAACCAGAACACTGTAGTAATATGAAGGCCGTCAACCCTAACACAGTCATCAGAGTCATGGCCAAGAACACAGAGAGGCTGCTTAGCAATGCTACGCAGGTGGTGTCTGTCGCCCAGGTTGACCCCATTCCTTGAGTCATGGCCGAGAGCACAGAGAGGCTGCTTAGCAATGGCTAGGCAGGTGGTGTCTGTCGCCCAGGTTGACCCCATTCCTTAATCTTGCTTGCATGTGTTTGGAGGGGGCTTAGTCCGTCCCTCCTTCCCGCGTCCCACACCACCACAGCGCATGCGCGTCCCCTCCCCCCCTCTCTCTCCTACGCTCACCCCCATTCTCTCCTCTAGGAATCCTCTACTCCACGGAGCGGCTCCCGCGTCCCACATCCCCACAGGGCATGCACGTCCCCTCCCCCTCTATCCTCTTCTACGCCCCCCCCCCCCGTCCTTTCCTCTAGGAATCCTCTGCGGAGCGGTGCGCACGACAGGTGGTGTGACAGCTGCATACTCCGCTGGGGGGCGCCACGGTAGTTCCGCGGTATGAAAATGACGGAGCGCGCGCGCCTCATTGTCTCTCCTGTGCAGCGCCGCGATGAGCGCCCGGACCACTACCGTGAAATGAGAGCGGCGACGTTCCTCCCGCTCAAGCTAATTATCTCCCCGCTGCTTCGCATCCACACATGGTTCCCTTTAGCGGGAGATGGGGAATTTTTTAGATGCGAAGTATCTTATGCTCGGGGCTATGTCCGTCCCGCGTCCCCCGTCCGGCCACTTTCATGAAGTAGGGAAGCACCCATTATGCGAACCAGAACACTGTAGTAATATGAAGGCCGTCAACCACTACTACAGTCATCAGAGTCATGGCCGAGAGCACAGAGAGGCTGCTTAGCAATGGCTAGGCAGGTGGTGTCTGTCGCCCAGGTTGACACCATTCCTTGATCTTGCTTGCATGTGTTTGGAGGGGGGCTTAGTCCGTCCCTCCTTCCCGCGTCCCACACTACCACAGCGCATGCGCGTCTCCTCCCCCCTCTCTCTCCTACGCTCACCCCCTTTCTCTCCTCTAGGAATCCTGTACTCTACGGAGCGGCCCCCGCGTCCCACACCCCCCCACAGTGCATGCGCATCCCCTCCCCTATCCTCTCCTACGCTCACTCCCTTTTTCTACTCTAGGAATCATCTACTCTACGGAGCGGCGTCCCACATCCCCACAGCGCATGCACGTCCTCTCCCCCCTCTCTCCTCTAGGAATCCTCTACTCTGCGGAGCGGCTCCCGCGTCCCACACCCCCCACAGCACATGCACGTCCCCTCTCTCTCCTCTCCTACGGTCCCCCCCCGTCCTCTCCTCTAGGAATCCTCTACGGAGCGGCGCACACGACAGGTGGTGTGACAGCTGCATACTCCGCTGGGGGGCGCCACGGTTGTTCCGCGGTATGAAAATGACGGAGCGCGCGCGCGCCTCATTCTCTCTCCTGTGCAGCGCCGCATGAGCGCCCGGACCGCTGCCGTGAAATGAGAGCGGCGACGATCCTCCCGCTCAAGCTAATTATCTCGCCGCTGCTTCGCATCCACACATGGTTCGAATTAGCGGGAGATGGGGAATTTTTTAGATGAGGGCAAGTTTCACGATCCCTGGAAGGTGGTGTTGCTAATGATGTACCTGTTTCTTAAAGTGAATCTCAATAGGATGTTCCTAATTGCAAGCCTATTTCCCTGGCACCAATTTGCTGTAAATTATTATGAATCACCTGACTTTTGTTGGATATTTTCATCCGTGCAAACTTGGATTTAGAACAGGTTTTCCATGTGCAGCGTAAACAATTGAATTTTTGCATGATATCACATCGGATTTGTGTAACAGAGGGCCAATTAATTTCTTATTTTGAGATTCCCCTTTTGTAAAAATTAAAAGAACTGCTGTTTGCAAGTGGGTCGGAAATAATCTTTGGTGCCCCACGAAAGATCGTAGGAGAAGAGTGGTTCAATGGGATGTTGGTATTATGGAATTGGTTGGGAGACGATCTACAAAAGAAAGTCTAAGAAGTGATAAGAAAAAAAAAACCGCCAGGCCTGCGCGGAACGCGCAGTACAGCCACAGCGAAAGCTGGGAGAGCGGCCTTTCTAAAGCCTTTTTTAAACACTCTTGGGGCAACTACTACAAGCGCACTTGCATGGTACCCACTAGGCCATAAATTGTCATAATGTTTGTGTAGTGGGGAAGCGTCTACTATGCCATTATTCGTCATTCTTCAGAAAAGCGTTGTACCCGCTATACTCTTGTAACGCATTATGTGCACTTTGTTGATGCTGTGGCTGACGACGATGAATTTTGCCTGAGGCTTTTGTAATGAGTTAGAGCATTGAACGACCCACTCGTTACGGAATTCGCATTGTGTGACGCCTGGTTCTTACTTTACTGCTCTAAAACGCTTTACGACACACGTTAACGCGATTCCTTACCCAACATGAAGCCTGCATGGGTCAGTTTTCACCGCAGTTTCAAGCATCGGTGTAGCTCAGTGGTAGAGTGCTGGGCTGCCACGCAGAAGACCCCTGTTCGATTTCCATTCAGTCAGAGGTGTTTTTTATTTAGTTAGTTTTTTTCTTATTTCGAGCGATATTGGTTACGGACACCGGCTGCGGCGGCGGCGGACAGCTACGGCGCAGAAACGACCCTTGTTGTGATCTCATAACAGCTTTCGCTTTGAAAAGTAACACTGAGAAGCTCTTAGCTGGCGCTATTTCTCGTTTTGTTGATTGTACTGCTATGGATTTAAGCCTCCGTCCTTCAGGACTCTCTTGAGGCAGAAATATTTGTGATACCGCACCCGCTATTATCTGAAATCAGAACACGCGCTGTGGCCATGAGTTACTAGAGGAGTCCACGCATTTACTCCTTTATCAGCTGTTAATAATTCCCAAGTGTGTTCGCTGTGACCGTTCCTAATTTTTGCGAGATGGTCATCCTAAGTTTCATTTATTTGGAATGTTCAACGACTTTTATTCTTATCATATTACCCGTCTTCTTGGAGGGCTTGACCTATCTGTACAAAAGGAGAGGACGAGGCCTAAAATAAAGAGGAGTTGGCGCGAAAATCGTCGATGCCAATCAGAAAAAAAAAGCGGAACTCAATCGGCGATTGTGTTTGCTTGACATTCCATCACGTCGCCGAACAACCGTTGACAGTGTAGACGTGTGCAGTGTTCCCCATCAAGCGGGGGGGGGGGGGGGGGGGGAGTGTCATCGCAGAGCCCCCCTGATTGGTCGAGTCGAAATGACAACATGCTTCACAAGTGATGAAAAGAAAACCAAAATGAATCAATGCCCTGCTTTTGGTACCTCATTTTCCTGAAGTAAAGGTGGGGCGAGTTAACAGTTCTTCGAACGCTACATCAGGGGAACAGACTTTGGACTAGTTGGTTTGTTACGTTCAATGAAGCCATAGCGCGGATAAGACAGGGACCACAGAAAGAGGACATGACGTGCGCTTTTCGCAACTCTGTTGTGAAAAGCTAACGTCATGTCCTCTTTCTTAGGTCCCTGTCTTGTCTGTTGTGAAAAGCGCACGTCATGTCCTATTTCTTTGGTCCCTGTCTTATCAGCGCTATGTCTTCATTTAACGCAACATCAGGGGCTTTGACTGCTATCATCGTCAAAAACATGGGTCGCCATTCTAAGTAAACGTATGCGATCGACTTCGCCTCGCCCCACCGGGGATGGGAGGGGGCGGCAACCCCCCTTGCCCCCGTCGTGCGCACGCCTATGCAGGACAGGTAAACGAGACTGTTTTCTGCCTTCTGGAGACATTCAGCGCATACTCTCAGTTTTTCTGCATGTGAAACCGGAAGATAACGATGCGAACTTTCACAGAAAACACACATCGAACGTGGAATAAAATTTTGGAGTGATTTGTAGGTAGGAGGCGCACACTGTGAAAAATTAAATACCAACTAACACCTGAAGACACAGCGCCCTAACCAACGCAGACCGCTGGCGGTATGAAATCGATATTTTAAATATTTTGTATCAATGTTTGTAATACATAACTGACAAAAACTCTTGATTGTGAAGGTTGGTCAAAACAATCTTCCTAGCCCGATATCGTGAGTATTAATTGTCGAGGCGTTCTTGTTTACAATCATCTACGCTCTCACTGAATTCAGCCTTCCTCCACCTTTTAGATGTCTAAACTGGTTGTTTGCCATCACTAAGCGCCTGAAAACCAAATTCACCTATCGCCCAGGCATTGGAGCCGAATGATGTACTTGAGCATAAAACTCCGTGAATCAAGAGGAGAGCGATAGAGTAAGGACGCGAAGTGGCTGGACTAAGTGTTCTTCAGGAGAGCTACTGCTGGAGTAGATGTACATTTTCAATGAATGACTGAACATGTTTATTTGACAGAATTTAAACTTAGCACGATCTGCGAAAATGAGAGGCGACAGAACTTCTACGCGTGGTAGAGCTCCATTACTTCCACGCCCCAGAGCAGGATGCCGTCCTGCAGATCAGGCTCAGAGCTCCCACAGCTCCACACCTTTAAGATGGGGGTACTCTAAGAGTATATGAGCTTAGATTGCATAACTTGCAGTGAAACGTCAACAGCATGGTGAAATTGATCAGGGTATAGCTTACTTATAGAGATGGAGTATGACGGTAGTTGTTTCCATATGATTTTCTTATTCCCTCGCATGGGTGCGAGGAGGTGAAGCGCGTCGAGATGACTCATAGTTAAAGCTTGTAGTGCTCACAGACATCGTGATATGTGATGAGTCTATCACGCGAGGCGGTGGCCTTAGCCTCACCTTGTCTCGGTGTCCGGTTCATGAAACTTAGGGATAGGCATGGGCGGTCTTCCTTGCCTGGCAATCCCTCGTGCGCAGAAACGAGTGTAACGTCTGAATGAATGGCGGATTTGCGTGCGATAATTCTTGCTAGTTGGCCGACATATATGGCTCCATTGTCGTACACGGCTTATTTAGAAGCACGGATGACAGTGGTGACCGTAGGTATAATCAAAGCCAGCGGCCAGCACGATGGCTGCCTCCTCTGAGAACTATTATAATATTATTAGAGACAGAGAGAGAAAGGAAGGTTAAGTGAAAGGCAGGGAGGTTAACTAGAAAATTTTCAGGACTGCTACCCTGCATTGGGGGGAGCGGTAAAGGGGGGACAAAAAGCTAAGGAAGAAAAAAACCTATTAAAAATATAAAGAAAAAAAAGACGCGCACATAGTCAAGCATGGAAGTGTAATAGTCGTTTAGCGAGTCCGGGTGACCGCAGAAACTTCAGCAGCGCTTTTATTGCTTTCTGGTTGGAAGCTCGAACGTTGAGAACTGAACAAGTGGTGAAAGGCGGGCTAGTTGGTACATGTCGTTTAAGAAATGAAAAAATAGCGCCTAAACGGGACGGAGCGAAAACAGCACACGAGGTCTTTGTGTTCTTTCGCTCCGTCCCATTTATGCGCTGTTATTTGATTCCTTAATCGAACGTGGCGGCGCTCGAAAATTGATTGCTCGGAAAACGGCCGGTCATCAAGGCGTGCTAACGATGCTGAGAGCTGTTGTCTCCGAAAGCTGTAGTGAGGACAATGACAAAGGACGTGTGTAATCATTTTAACAAGACTGTTTGTTGGCCTAGTTGGTACTTGCTTAACGACATATTTTAGCCGCGAAATAGCACATACACAGAGCAAAGAAACACACAAAGACAGGACGGCGGCCCGTTCTGTCCTTGTGTGTTTCTTTGCTCTGCACTCTAAGAAAAAAAGAGTATACCTGACTCTTTTCGGAGAGTTCTGACTTGCCACGTATACGACTCTCTTTGGAGAGTCACGGTGACTCTCTTGGTGGGTCAGAGTCGGCGCGCTCAGGAGAGTCCCCGGACCCTCTTAAGAAGAGTGGGAGGACTCTTATGCGAAGGATCACACTACCACTTCTGAGGGAGTCAGATGACTCTTAGCAGTGACGCTCCTACGCGGGTCAATCGACACCCACCGAAGCGTCAAGCGACTCTACGGCTATTTTAAGCTACTAAATTGACCCATGCTCTACTTTTGCGCGACTACTGCTGGAAATAGTGAAGTATTCATTTTAAGCAACTCCATTAATACTTGCCGTTGTGCCCAGCGACTGCAAGAAAAGGAGAGTTCAATTTTAGCATTATTTTAATAAAACCTCATTTACATGCTTGTATGAGTATAACCAACCAAAATGTGTGACTGTGATGTGCATAGTGTCACGTCGTGCAAAATAAACAGCAGATATCGGTATCATGTTTCCATATTTATTCCTTCTGATTAAGAATAAAAAGTCGTGAAGGCTGGAGGAATCAGACTTGTGACTTGCTATGTTGTCGCTCCTCTTCAGCGTGAGCAACCATGAAAAATGGTACCTGAAAAGAAGAACGTAATATCATAATGAGAAAACGGAATCATAGTAAGATTTTGCAATACCTACACAGTAAGTGATTCACACAGACATAATGAAGGCTCAGAACAAAAATGCAAAGAGGCATTGTAAGGAACTGTGGTTTTTGCCGTTATCGTATAAAACATTGGTGACAAACTTGCCGCACAAGATGATGTAAGCTTTTTTTTAAACAGCAAAGGCAACTGTTTTAGGCTCCTTTGAATGGGTGCCACTCACCTCTTTTCCTACGTCGTCTTGTCCAACCAAAGGAAATGTAGGGCCGAGTGCCTCGTTGACATTACGAACGCCGGTGTTGATTTTCCTATCACTAGTGGTGAAGCGCCAGACCATTGCGACACCTTCGTTGCCCTGGGAATAACCAACACACAAACACACAGACTGATTAGTTTTATTTAAACAACCCTTTGTTCAACACACCGTTACTGTACACACATCTGACACGAGTGTTTCGTTTTAAATAATTTCGTAACGAAAAAAAATGTTCACGTAATAGAAGGCGGGAACCGCGTTTCGCGATAGGCACTGGTTATGCACAAATGAAGGCCCTCCTTTTCTACTAAGTCGCCTCAAAAAGTGCTTCCAGAATAAGCCCGGCTTTGCGCCGGCGTATTGCTACAACCAAGCGCATCCTCCGGCAGTCAGGGGCACGCCGTGAGCGGTTACTGACAGCGTGTTCTACAAACGTAACCCGTTCTTAAACACTCAGTTGTACGAGCGCCCGAACGACACAAACGCGCGCGGACGCCGTCTACGTCGACATGAGACATGGCATACGTTAGAATTACCTCACATAGCTCGCACTGTCACATTCACTCGATTCTGTTTTAAAGCCCAACGTCATTATATGCAGTGCGTCTCTGTACACAGACTTTTTTTTTCACGTTTCCACGCGTGGAAGCACGCTGCACACTCGAGTATTGATGGAAATGTTATGACGTTGACTAAAGCGCATCTCAAAACCATATCAAGCACTTTCAGCAGTTCAGACACAATGTGCGATCAGAAAGTAATCGCCCTTGATGCCATGTAATCACTTACACAACAACGCGCATAGCGGTCTCAACTCTTTCAGTGACTGTTTTAATTGAACATCCTGCAACAGCATCGCGGACGCAGGCTACAGTTGGATATGGCTGGCAGCCTACTTCCGCAGAGCTGCTGCAGACGCCCAGCTTAAGCTGTGTAATTAGTACCTACGAAAGCAGTACACTCACCGTTAAGAGGCGCACGTAGTCCGTGTCCGCAACTTCAAGAATATTCCTCACTGCAAGCGTCACTTCGAGCACGGATCCTGGCGTGCCCGCCACTGCAAATACGCATGTTCGCTCGAACTCAAAACTACAAGACGCGCAACCAGCGCACCGCATTCCAAAAGGCGGAGGAGAAGAGAGAGCAGGCGGAGAGGCGGAGGCAGGCGAAGGTGCCAAGGCGCCGCGCGGCTCGCATGGCGAGCAGGCTCCCTGGCGCCAGTGCGAGAGTGTGTGCCCGTCCGAGCGGCGCCGAATGGCAAACGCGCAACATGTATGGCGTATACGGCGGCGCCTTCAAAACGGAAGCCAATCGAAGCGCGCTTCACGAGAGTTCTGTAACTCCTCTCGAATTGCCAACTCTCTTTCTCTGCGTCTACCATCCAAAAGGGGTCAAGTGAATACCCGAAGAGAATCATGGCTTTGTAATCCTCTTTTGATGCTTATTTTTCTTAGAGTGTGTGTATGTGCTATTTCGCGGCTAAAATATGTCATTAAGACGTGTGTAATAGCTTCCTGGCTGCCACAGCGATAACAAGCAGCACGGTATGCCATTCCGATTCGGTAAGCAAAGCTGTTCGTGGATGGCACTCCAAGCTACAGGCGGCAGAGGACTGTTGTTTCGGATCGGGATAGTCCGAATGGAAATTGAAGTGACGGATCCAGACGGTGCAGGCGGGTATGCAGAAAACCGGTCGTATTCCACATCGAATGTGTTACATAACGCGCGAGCGAGCGAATCTTTGATGCTGCATCGGTTCTTGATAGTGTAATTGTTTCCTGCACGCCACTTTCATGAGCGTTCCTTGCAGAATTGTCGGAATGTCTGTTGCCATCGATGCCACGGTGGCCGGAAAGTCACTGGACAGTTATGTCATGCCCTTTGTCTTTTAATTGCTGATATGTTCGTCTTATTTCCAATACTTGTTGGTTTTGTGCACCATGACGTAAAGTTGACGACAGACACTGCAGGGCTGACTTCGAGTCTGTAAATATGCCGCATTTATGTGCTGACTCTAGTCGAATCCTTCGAAGTGCACTGCGGAGTGCCGCAATCTCCATAGCAATCAACGTAATCCTATGAGACGTTCTGAAATGATTGGTTTCGGCTTTTGATAGAAAAATAACCGCTCCTGCAGATCCCCTAACAGTTGTCGAGCCATGCATGTAAAGTTTGACGCGGTCTTCTAATTCGTTGTGCAGCATCAGGAGAGCCAGCTTCTTTAAAGCTGGCGACGAGAGCTCCGCTTTCTTATGAATCCCTGGCACTGTCACATGAAGTTTGCGCTGATCCAGGTACCAAGGGGGTGCAGAAAGTGTGTAGTCTGTTGGAAGGCACTCTCGGTAAACCAAAATCTTCTTGCAAAAGGAGGCACCGGGGCGGTCTTCTGGAAGTGAGGCTAGGTGGTGGGCAGGGGCGCGAGCAAGGTGTCTAATGTGTTCTCTAAGCACCTCCTAGGTTATGTGAATGCTGGCAGGACGATCCTTCGCATACACAGAGACGCCGAGGAACGAAGGAGAGGGCAGGCTAACAACTGCCACCTAAAGGGGCACAACGCCTGCCTACTGTTTCGGGAGCAAGACACAGATCGAAGGACGATAGAAGCAGAGAAAGAGTAAAGAAGATAGGCTAGTAAAAGAAAAATGAGGAAGATATGGACACAAACAAGTAAACACTCGAATATGTTAATAAATAACTGGCCAGGTCCGACTCGTTCATAAAAGTGTGTGGAGCTCGATGGGCTTCGTCACGTGGAGTAGCACAACCTTTCGAAAAAAAGGTAATCATGAATGGTTTGAGCTCTTAAACCCAAGGAATTTATTTTCCTTAACAAACAATGCCCACTGAGCAACGGATGCGGGACAGCCTAATATAAGATGCGAAAGGGCTTCACAGGAGCCGCAAGATGCACACAGCGGACTGTCGACTCCTCATCTGAGAATGGAATGAATAGTGAATACATTTGCAAGACCTGTTGCACGTAATGCGTACGAGGCCTGTATACAGGATCAATGAACTTGGTCCCATTATAAAATATTTTGTCTGTCGTCGTTGCCATTGGTTTCGTAGCTTTTATCAAAACACATTGCTCCTGCCAAGAAACCAACGCACTCGAGATCATCCCACCACGCGTCGTTCTGTTTCCTTGGGTTGTGGGTACTGTTCAGCGCACATAAATAGACGAGTTCAGTACACAGATCTTCATGCAGATTTTCGCTAGGGCTTCTTTCACGCAACTCTAAATGTAGCATGACAGTTGTTTGCTTTGTAAGGTGAGAAAGAAACAAGTAGTTTTTGTTCTTACCAGAAGTGCAGGCTGAGGCGGGGTATCTGCCTGTTCCACACGAACCAGAAGTCTGGAAATCCGTGTAATAGCAGTAACATTGTGCGGTCGCCGTTGATGTCATCACATCCCTTCGTCATGTAATGAACGGTGATATTCTGAACAAAATAGAGTGAAAATATAGCACACTTGCAATTACTAATAGCGTGAAGGCGGAATCATTGAAACAGTTTCTTGTTCTAAGGTTTCTGTTTAAGAACGTCCATTTATGTTGGTAGTTCAACCGTAGGTCTAAGTAGGAGCTGCTGCCTCTTAACAGCGCCCATTCTAACTAAACTTGCACAGAAAGGAATTGCAATGAATGACATCCGTGCAGTCTTAAATTACTTGTTTTCAATTGACATGTGAAAGATTCGGAATTAAGTTGATGCCGCCGAAGGAAGCTGGATACTCATCGGGTTACTTAAAGCGTTTTCAAGAGCGCTGCGTCCAAACATTGAACAGCTGTTATCAAAAAAGAAAGCCTTCAGAGCAAAAGAAGAAAAAATACGATGCTGGCGATAACGTATATTCAGAAACTTCCACACAATGTCAAAACGATAGGCTTTGAAGCTAATTTC
>JALIZH010015977.1:0-81648 GCA_030522465.1 Rhipicephalus appendiculatus | reverse complement strand
TCAGCATCATATAAAGAGCAGGTATCATGCGCAAGGGGCATTTCGCATATGAGATCAGGTACAGAATCTTTTACTACGAACCGCTTATTTGCAAATTCCGTAAACAATTGCGAGAAGACGAATGCTTTAATGCAACAGAACAGAATAACTTTAATTTAGGTCTTTCGGGGCGTGCAATAGCACATGACGCACCGCTCCCACGCTGGCAAATACAGGATTGAAAGAGAATGCAATAAAGTGGGCGACAGCTTGTGACCGATGGCTACGAAGCCGCTCTTTGATATAAGCAAGGTTTTCAAAATAAATAGACTGCAAGATATATACGTTATGGTGCGCCAAGACTTTTACCACAGTGTTGGTGCGATCTACAAATTTTACATATTTTTGCCTGAAAAAGCTGCTTTAGCTCAAATATTGTATTGTGCGGCTAAATGATACAAAAGAATGTAGAATAGTACTCAAGACAGTTGGTGGTAGTAAAAAGAGAAAACACTTTAATCATTCGACAAGTGCATCATCTATACCAGCACAACATGCATTGACAGGATAAAAGCCACAAAACACTAGACAAGCTTTGAAAGCTTTCACAGCTTCTGCGTCTTGTCTGCTTCAACCTTCCGCAGCTGCTTACAGTATTGCCTCCAGCCAACCAGATCCCAGCTGATACGAGAAAAGTCGCAGTCATACCGTATATCCACTGGTTATCACACCGACTAAAGAAGACGCGGCCCCCGTTGAAGCGGCTGACCCGAAGCCTCGATACACCCAGCGCAGCCTGTCGGAAAAAATGCGAAGCGCGTCTCTGCGTTTGGCGGGGAGGCTGCGTGGCGGAGGCGGAGCATCGGCACACCTAACCTATTCTAACACCGTGGTCTGATGTAACGTCAGCAATCACGTTACAGCAGAGATGTCAGTTTTATTGCTGCGAAGTGCACACAATCGTGCGATGATGTACATATCCCAAGCAGCTGTCATAAGGGGTATCGGCGCAATGCTTGACTACAGCTTGCAGAATTATAGGTGAACATTTCTAATGCTTATCATACCGATAGCCAACATAGCCATAGTGCCTAGCGAACATAGTGCAACATAGTGCATAGCCAACAATGCAACCAAAATTGGCATTGATCTCACATGACGCTTGTATAGAGCCTTTTTTCGAAGCAGCCTTGGAGCATTGGCGCGGCTTGCAGAATGCCGTGCTTTTATTTGCTTCAGTCAGGATATTTTGCCCGCCACCGATGCAGGCATCGCATTTCGTGATACACGGGCTCCTTCAGGCTGTCGCGCTGAGATTGCCAAACTCAATTAGGTTGATAGAGACTGTAGTCCCATGTGACGCATATCTGCCTACCACAAGCTGGGGTGCACATGACTGGGGTGCCTTCCGTTTAAAGTACGCCTTCTGCTAGTGTACAAAGGTGCTCCGCTGTCGTAATATTGCCATGACCGATCGGGCTCGACAACTGGTTTTGAGTGCGCTCAGGCAGCGAAGCAAGCAGTACTTTATAGAGTTTTGCCACTTTCGCCTGCTTGGAGCCCAAATGTGAAAGGGAGACAACTAGAAAAGTACAGTTGCAAAGTGCCCACTGTGAATACGTAAGGCAACGTGTGCAACGACCTACGTAGAGCACACCTGGTTGATGCTGCTACTTTAGCTGACAATGATGATGATGGCTTATGGCTGAGCTCTTTATAATGGAAGGGCAGCTTTAACTACCCACCATGTCATGCAGTTCACGTGGTGTGACGCCCGGCGCTATTCTCCGCTTCTGCCATGCAATATAGATGAAAGCGACTGTACACCAGACATGGCTCCGGTAAAGGATCTTTTTATGAGGAAATTTCAAGCACTGGCATGGCTCAGTAGTAGAGTGTTTGACTGCTACACAGAATAGCTGGATGGAATCCCAGCTCAATCCATGATTTATTAAATGTGAAGCATTTCTTTGCGTACTGTAAGCACTTTCGCGTTTCTTTCTGTCTGTCTGTCTGTCTAGTCTAGTCTAGTCTAGTCTAGTCTAGTCTAGTCTAGTCTAGTCTAATCTAATCTAATCTAATCTAGCTGCCTACGTCTGGGCGCTCTCGTGATCACCTCCTTAACTTGGTGTAGACCAAAATTTGTATGGGAGGGTAAGAGGTATTGACGAATATGTCTGGCTGGTCATGACATGAATAACGTGAAAATCCTGTCGCATACGTCGTCAAACCCTTTCCTGCAGACACGTGTGGCACATACCCGTATACCACGGGCATGCGCCACAGGTGTTTGACAATTTATATCTGCCCAGGAACGGTGAGGACAGACATTGGTAATTTAAATACGACAGCATTAAGAAGAAAAACTGATGTCAGCAGCGTTGACCTGACGAATGCAAATAATAAATATCACGGTGCCAGCAGGAATCGAAGCCAAGCAATCTGCGTGCAATCAAGTATTCTACCACAGAGCCACACCAGGTCTCTGGAACTGCTTTGGAAAAACACCCTATGCAAGCGTAATGTTGGTGAAACGTGAATTGTGGTTGCAGTGCAGGCTATCTAATTTTATAAAGATTACATATGTACTCCTATGAGGCAGGCGTCATGTTGGGTTAACGTCAATTGTATACTTAAGCGCCATCCACTGTAGTTGGTCCACGAAGCACTATCCATCCTCGCAAGCACAAGAGCTACATATCAGCTTACCGCTTCTGGTGTTGGTAATACCCATGCTTCTGTTGGCATCGTTGCGCAACTGTAAAGAACTGGTTATATAAACATATGGGACTGCTGAACATACATCTGTGAATACAACATTTGTACATATCTTTAACGTCATTTCGTAACGTTTCGCTCAATAAAAAAATTACAACCAGTCACCTTGCCTCCGCATGCTTCGCATAACATCGATTCCCATGGTACTTGGGATCTGCTGAATTTTTATTTTTTTTACATAGTGCACAAGAGCTGCAAGGGACACTGCCGGCAGATGGCAATGCCCAGCCACCAAACCGGCTGCTGTTGCGAGTTCATAACAGTTTATGTTATAAAAGAAGAAGGGACACACAGGTCGCTTCACAATGCATATACAGTGTGCTCACCTTCTCGAGAAGCCAGCGACCACAGCTGAACATGCTCATCAGGCCAAACATAGCCGCAACAAAGACGAGACCCACACCACTGAAGAAGCCTGGCACCCGCAGATATGTTTGGATTTGCACCTGCACAGATGAGACATTTGTGCAGCAGCACAAAGCTTAAGAGCAACACCTTCCAAGCTGATTTTAGTTAGGTAAATGAAGCAAAACTCAGGTCACCCAGCATAGCAACATTTCTCCAGAACTAGCAGTCAGACGAAACAATGCTGCTTATTCAGTACTGGGTGTGAAACATCTGAATCAAGTAAATGTATGCACACGTCGCACTTCCATGTTTTCATAAATAGAGAGATGCACAGGCTGTTTCATACTTTGGGGGAAAACTAGGAGTGCATGGCATCGCGATGCAGTGAGCGCCAGAGTTGTGCAGCCGCAGCAGCTCGCACATGCACAGACACTTGAGAACAGAGTCTTAAACCGCGTCGCCTGCTGTTACGGCGTGTGCTGGCTGCATTTTCTGAAAGCTCAGGGGCAGTGCACAGTGGAATTGAGCCAATCAGTACTCCTAAACCCTCTGCGATGCCAATCTGAGTCTTCGTTCGCAAAAGTGGGGTTCTACAAACCTTTTTGACAGCATGCTTCATTTGTTCACCCAAAAAGCCAGGGTTCTGGAGTGTGCACTATATTTCTTCTCTGTGTGTGTGCTACCGTAATACGCGGCAACAAGAGGCACCAAAATGTGCGCACAACGTGCTCGGTCTCTGAGCACTGTCCCTGAAAGCAGCACACTTTCCGAAAATGCAGGCCAGTGCGTGTTGCCATAGCAGATGACGCGGTTCAACACTGTCCTTTGAGCGTCAGCCCCTGCGCGAGCTGCTGCCAGCATGTGACTGCAGCGCTTGCTGCATCATGATGCTATGCACTCCGAGATTTCCCTCAAGTGTGAAACAGCCTGTGCATCGTTTCTGTAAATTTACGTTGGCAGTTTATGCAGACAGGATATCATGTTCATGTTTCCCAAAATACTTCTGCAAAAATACTCGAGTAACAGGGAACTTCCATTTTATTTTCAGCGGGACTGATATTGATGCCCGTTGCTAACACTTTGTAGTAAGCATATTAGAGAAAATAAAAATGCCTTCATAGAAACAGACCAAGACTGTTCTCACCAGGCTTGTGCGAATAGTGAATCCTAGGTTCGAAGCGAATAGTGATTTTGGGAGAATAATTTCGAATCGAATTCGAATAGTATATATCCAACATATTATAAAGAAAAATGGGCATATTTGTCATGACCCAACTAACCTGCACAATATGTCTTTTTTTTTAATTGAAACAACGCCTCTGCAAATGCCATTCTTTTTGGTTCAAAAGAAGTGGAAACAACTTTGAGTAGTAGCAGGATTTGACTTTCGGTAGAATGCAAATGATAACCTGTAAAATATGTTACGTTTTAAAATTTACTATACTTAGAGCATATAAGCCGGTATAACAAGCTTTTAAACTTAAAAATTATGAGTCGATGGGAGGGTAATATGTTCATTTAACCTTGAAGCGGGGCTTCGCGGCAGTGCGGATTTCCCCTAGATAGGTGTTTACACGGCTTAGCATCCCTTCACTGCAGTGAAACTACCTTTACAGAAAGTTACATGCGGACTAATATACACCTGGATAGGTGCTTTCACGGCTTAGCACCCCTTCACTGCAGTGAAACCACCTTTACAGGGGGTTACATATACACTTATTCGTTCATTTCGAATACTTCGAAATTTTCAACAATTTAAATTCGAATCCAAGCAAATTCGAATACAGTAATATTCGTTCGAATATTCAAAGCATTCGAATATTCGCACAAGCCTAGTTTTTACAGATTCGATTAGAATATCAAATAGCTTAATTCATAAAAAATAAATTGGAGGTAACAGTCAATGCCAATGTGAATCAAATTCCGTGTTTTTTTTTATGTATCGCAACACAGTGCTCGCTCTATGCACAATATTGAAATGTTTGGAGCCAAATGTGGCCATTCCTATAGGTCATACATAATGCACCCTTCTGCAAGACAAAAAGATTCGCTCATCACATTTCAGGCGCAGGTTGTGTTGTATGTCGGGTGCATGCTGGAAGTACCAACGTACGTGCATAAACACAGAGTTCTTTCATTTTCAACGTAAATGCAAGTTGAACAAATGTTAAAGTTGCAGGAAATAGCTGCATATTAGGTACACGTATAGTGCCGCATTCTGAGACATACAAAAGAGGGTTAAAAGGTTAAGGCTACAGCAAACGGCTACTGGCTATCACTTCAATTCTGTCGGGAAATTGAGTAACGAGAAACAAAAACTGTCACATGACACCGGGCATTTAAATTTGGTTTCCAAATACTACAATACAGTGAACCGTCCTTCATATAACAGTCGTTAATATGAATTGTGGTTCACTTGGACACACTGTTAAGTGCGGTCCAAAATGTCATTGTTAAGTGGTGGGAAGCTCATTCATTCGGACAGGTTCAGTCGAGTAGAACAGTGTTTAGATTGAATCACAACGACAAACAGCATCGTTTTTTTTGTCACGATTCCATTAATATGTGCTCCGCAAAATCAAACGAATACCGATGCTTTGAGGTCAGGTTGTAGCGCTGAACTACGGCCATCTGTACCTCTGAATTTAAAAAAAGGCAGCGGATAGGTAGCCCTGTTGGAATCTCCACTTAGCAAAGCTTTATTTTACAGCCTTCTCAGTGGGACACTTCATTTGCTCCGCTGTCTCATGCTCTGTCAGGCTTCGTTTGGGTGCTGTGTTTTAAGGCAATATCCTTAGCTGCCTCACCAAACAGGCGGGAAATTTGACCGTCGGCGGCGACTGTCCCGCGGCGTTGAGGACGAGTGATGCAAAATATAATCACGTGATGACGTCACCATATGACGTCATCATGACATCACAGATAGAAAAAATGATGATGTCACAAATTTTGGTGTGACGTCATGTGACGTAACGCTCCACGATGCCGGTGTAGTGCGCTCCTTTGGGCGGCGAACAAAACTGGAGAGCGCGCGACCTCAAGGGAAGGAAATGAAGACAGCACTTGGCAGTGGCACATGAAGCCCCGGCTCGTGTTCCCTGCTCCCTTATACATTGACTGAGAAGAAAAAATGTCACAGTTTTGCCGCAAGTGTGAAGCAATGAATGCAATAGCAAGCAATTGGGATGTCATGCGAAGAATGACAAACAGGTCGATGCTTGTAGCGCACCGCTGAAGCACAAAGACGGATGCTCGACAAAAACGCACAGGTATACACAGGACAAGTGTGAACTAACAACTGTCACAGTTGTTACGTCTTTGTGTTTGAGCAACGCGCTCTGCAAGTGTCAACAATACAGAACCCGACACTCTTATAGAGTTTTCTTTTTCTTCTAAACTGCGGTGCGTGGAGTGACCCCTCCGCTTCACCTGCCACTTGGTGGCGTCTGACCCAAGGTGTTCCCGGCATTCTCTTTTTTTTCTTTCCACCTCACAAGTGGGTACAGAAAGGGGCCACTTTTTCATGTGTGTCTCAAGGGCAGTTTTTAAATTGGAAGAAAATGTAGGATCGTTGCGTGAAAGAAAACATACTCAAACTCCTCCGAGGTCTGCATGCTGCCAGCGGTAAATGGTGAATATGAATAGCTTGCCATTAGCATGCCGGCGCAAGCATGGCGCATGGTATAGTTGTCTAAGGAGGCGCGCTGGGGAGTGAGGGGTTGCTGGTTCGAATCCCCGGTCAGGTGCATCGGAATTTTTTTCTTCAGATTTTTCTTTGTGCCTTTTATATATATATATATATATATATATATATATATATATATATATATATATATACATACATATACATATCCGCGACATGACGGCGACGGCAAAAATCTGCCGAGAATGTCCATATAATTGCTATCGCAATAAAAGAAAATGGCCTTTGAGTCGTCTTAGGTGAATGCACAAGGGACCCTGTGAGTTTTGGCGTGGGCTGTGATGTACCTTTCATTGCAAGCAGCGTTGTGAGTAAAAGAGGCCGGCTGGCTTTCTGCACCATTTGATTCAGTTGGTTAGCCAACGTACCCTTGGAGACACATGTGGGAGCGCCCAAGTCACTTTGCGCATTTTCCGCAAAGTCGAAACCTCGCCCTCTCTACTAGTGGGCAACCTGCACATGCAAAGAGCAGCTTCCCTCCTCTGATAACTTATGGCAACGTGCATCGAAAACAAAGACCAAACAGACTCACACGAAGATGTAAGCACTGTCTTTGTCAGCATTTACGTGTTTGTCTATTGTTATGCCTCAGTTTCACCCTTCTTGATACGCGTTGCCATAGCCATCAAGAACCAATAAGCCCACCAGTACATCTTAAGCAAGTTTCCTCCTCTGCTTTTCGCTGCTGTGGGTTGAGTAGACAGCCTTTCCGAGATGACCACAGCGCTTAGGCTCAGTGCTCATTAGTGTTATGATGCAGGACTTCGCTGCACTATTCACAGATTGCGTCGCCATCCCCATAAAGAGCGAGAGCAAGGTTACTATACTGGGGACCATACAATTCTGCCATATTCCACGTGATTATCATGCCAAGAGACACAGGCAGAGTACACTGCCAAACTTGTTGCAAAAGAATTTACAGGCATTGCACATTAATGATCCCTTTGCTGTATGTACCTCTCGTGAGTTTGTTGTATCTCTTGTAACGCAAGCCCTGCTTCTTGCAATGTTTTCCGTATTGATGCTTGCAACTTGTACTACCACATTCTTCATAATGAATGAATATCACTCGCAGATGCCAATGAGGAGGTTGTTTTTTACTACCATGCTGATATTCCTGTAAACAATTTCTTGAGGTTTTTTTTCCTTTTGCTTAAAGGTGCATTGACGAAACTTCAAGCTCGAAATGTTTCCTTCATTTAATTCCTCAGTATGCGCCTTCTTGGTCAAATTTGAATGGCATCCGTCACCTGGAGGTTACTTTATTCCGAGGGCAAACGGTGTACGGAAGCTTAACGGCGCGTTCTGCACCCTGCGACACTGACATTACTGTGATGTGTTCTGTGTGGCCCATATGATCCTGGGTGATGATACGCTAGTAACGATGATGTTGCCGATCCGAGTGTTCTTATCGTCACGCCAGTGCCTGGAAACGATCTCACTCCCAGTGGCTCTACTTATTTCTCATGCCTGGTCCCTGTCGCACCACTTTGAATGGTTTGTCGTGTGCTTGTGAATAAGTATGTCAGAAAACCATTGTGCGCTGAAGTCGTGTCTTCAAAGCGCAAAAAAAGCGGAAAGAGCGTGTCGTTTCATTACACGTACGGCACATGCCAACAGGACCACAGTGGCATTGATTGATTGAAATAACTTTATAGGTTATAGAAAAATAGCATCGCCAACAACCAACATGCAGATAGCATTAATAAAGAATGTTACAAAATGGGGCATAGCGCTAACACACACGGACGAGCAAGATACAACAGGACAAGCGTAGCGCTTGTCCTCTTGTATCTTGCTCGTCCGTGTGTGTTAGCGCTATGCCCCATTTTGAAGCATATAACCAACTAGCCCAAAAAGCCACCTTGAAAGAATGTTAGTTCGTCTGCAGACTTCTTTGTGTTAGCATAAGACCAGATTGCTGCAGCCGTAAATGTGAGAGGCCAGATAGGTGGGGCCATCTGGTGGAGCAAAGAAGAAGCTTGAAAATTATTATCACAGTAGCCTAGCATATTCTACTTCTCTGCTGCTGTAGATCTGTGGCAGCGGCCTAATCCCAAATGTGTTGCCTTGTTAAACTCATTTTCGTCAGACACTCGGCAAAAACAAAGAAACATACGACTTATCTATCATCGTGGTTGTCCAAAGTGTCACAGGATGTCGATATAGTTGTCCAGTAGCCTGATCTTCCATAAAGCCCTTTTCGTATACCGCAATACCGTACACGTTCAAATTCTTTAATAAAACTAACTAAGGCATACCAGCTAACACGGCCCAAGTATGCGTCTCTATGCACGTCCTCGTCGCTGCTTGGAACAGCATCCATTCCTGAATTGTTGCTTTGCAAAGGGTCGAAGCAAAAATAATTCGCGATGTCATAAATCGCACTAATTCCCTGTTTCAGAATGTTCTCTTCGCCCCTTGTTGACAGTGGTGACGAAGATGAAAGCGATGCTGGTGAAAGATATGACTGCATGTGTATGCCTAGCAAAGACAAAATGGCAGCTGAATCTCACGTCGCTACTTTCTGTGGCCATGTGATCAGCTGTGGTGTGGTTTGGAAGTGATCCATCGCGAGGCAGCGCTGCTAGCACTACAAGTTGGTGGACTTGCCACTTATAACGATCCCAGATATAACGATCTATCAGTTATAATGACCATATTTCGGTGCACTTACAATTTCCCTATGCTACCCATTGAAACTATGTCCACATATAGCGAACATTTTTCAAAGCCTCCTACTTTTATAACGAACACTTCAGACACGGTCGCGGTAAAAATATGGCACAAAACAGGCGTTCTAAAGCACGAGGGAGGCGTGCGCTTGCGCGTGCCCCGCTAGTTTACTTGCCGCGAAGATACCCTAGATCGGCAAGCGCCGTATGCAGACTTCGGACGCTGCGAGCGAGGTCATTCACTTTCAGGTGTTTCTTCAGTGGCAGAATGGCAGTGAGGAATAAAAAAAGAAAGAAATAGGAGGCAGCATGAAGCCTCGCGGGCAGCTTTCTCACGGCAACCTTTTCTGGCGCCGTTCTCTGCATCTATGACCGCCTACGATGAACCTATGCCTTTGGAATACAAGAAGCCATAAAATACAATAAGCGATGACCGCAATAACTTTTCATAGCATGAAAGTTCACTGCGTTGATGCTACAATGTGCCGAAAAAAGTCGTCTTTTCGGTTACGGCCGAGACCGGTCAATCATTGATAACGACTTCCGCGCGATTTCGGCGAGACCTTCGCGCATAAACATCAGAAGATAGCGAAGCCTATGTGCCGGCCGGCGATACTCATTAAATTATGGCTTATCGCTGACAACCTTATCAGAGTCATCTGCACCTGTCTGCTCGGCTGCACGTGTGGCGTAAACTGTTCGGATTGACGGCGGTACACGCAGTACAAGCGCGCAATGCCGCCGTTTGCAAGTTCGCCGCTGCCGCGCCGAGCAAGATAAAGTGCGCGTTGCTTTTTAGAAACGAAAGTAGCTCGATCACTTGTGTGAGCGGCACGGGCACCGAGAAACGCCGATGCAGTGGCAGCGAGCATATACTGAGTGTTTTATTAGGCGACATCCCAAGTGCGCAGCGCCTCGTCGTGCAGAACCGGCAGAGCAACGCGGAGATGTAGAGTGCGCATAGCTTGCAAGATGCTTGTCTTCGCTGCGTTGAACAGGCTACTCGCCGCACCCGTGCACGGTACGAAGTGAAGAGGGCACAAATAGCGCATAAATGCGCATAATACAGCAAGCGGCCCGGCAATGACGGCGCGAGCCAAGTAGGCGACGCGCTGCATGCAGTTAGCCAGGGATGATCGGCTCCACATGGCAGTACCGCGCTTCAACGAAACGGTGTCACTTCATGGCAAAGGCTGTTTAATTCACTCGTGGACATAGCCGGCGTCGCTTCACAATGCGATAAAGGCTTAACTTGTCACTGGAGGGGTTTTTAGCAGTTTTCAATAAAAATTCGCAAAAGAATAGCGGATTGCTCGCTAAACGCGCGTTTTTGAGGGCGAGTCCATATACAACGAACTACTGATGTAACGACCACTTTTCGCGGCACTTTCGAGTTCGTTATAAACGGGTTCGACTGTATAACAAACAGTTATTTGTGCCTCCACTGCATTCTGAGTCGCGAATTGATACAAGAAGGCCGAAAACTACTCATGGATGTGAAAATATTGACATGCGTAAATATAATGTCAGAGCTCCTTTAAAATCTACATTTGTCAGAAGGGAAGGCAGTTAATTCCTACAACGCTCCAGCGTCTGTATTGGTTCAAAAGTTGCTCCTGTGCTCGGCAACATTTTCCTATGAAGAATTGATAACCATATTGCCATGCACGCTTCTTTTGCTATTTTTATGTGGTCCGTTACGCGCATAACCACTGCCTTGCGCAAACTGCTCCCGAAAGTCTGCCTTCCAGGTTATTTTAGAATCTTCTGATAGGCTTGAGCACGCAGACGCCAACAGCCGAGTTCATTCTGGAACTAAAGCGGCCACCAGCAATAAGGCTCAATGCTGTGTGTATACGTGCCGATGCGCCTTACTGCAGATCAAATTACCGACCGCTGACGCTCTGTTCACAACTCTCAGTGTGCAGCGTGTATTGCTTGTACATGACCTTTCATTTTTCCGGGCACAAGTTCGCCGAAATAAAATGTTCCGTATTCCCGAGTCCTGCTGGAGCCTTCTTTACCGTCACAGCCACATGAGAATATTCAAGGTAGTCTTAATCCTTAAACGCCCATGAGGCATCTATTGTAAATAGTAATGTTAAATTCTTTGAAAACATTGTTTATTGTTCAAAGAGGATAATGCAATGATAAACGTTCCCTAATATGATGCAAAATAAAAATTATTATGGTGGGAATACTATACTTCCCTATGGGCCTTTGGCAGAACCCTTCTTCTGGTGGAATTTCGCAAAGCATAACGCGGCGCAAAGGTGAACATTGCATGTAGAGCAAACAATCGTCGACCACTTGTCATTCTGTGCGCTTGAGCAGCACCGGCAGCATTTGAACAGCGTTTCAAGGTTGCTGTTCCTCTAGGAAAAGGCGGTACAGGTGAAAGCTGCACACTTCAAATGGTACACCAAATGTTTTTCCTGTCAGCTTGGAAGGCCTTAGGGGTTCTTGCATTGCTGCCTTTATCTTCCAGTTGTGCACGGTCATTGTCTGTTGAATCATCATTCGAGCGAGTAATTATAGACAAAAGTTCGTCCCCATCATCATCTTGCTCACAGTCTCAAAAATTGTTTACATCATCAGGTAAGGGAAAGTACAAATCAAGGGCCTCTTCAACAGTCAAGCGCGCTTCCATCTAGAGAAGGAAAAAATTGCACCTAGAGGACTAGCATCGTGGAAGGCCCGTAGAGAAGTAGACTCCCACTGCATAATTGCAATTCAAATGTCAATAACTTTAGTTCCTCGTAACATCAGCCTCTCAAAGTGAACCGGATAATAGCCCTACACTTGAGGCATTCAATAAATACATTTGCTCACCTTTCTCATTGCGGCTAATGCATTCATCCACAGTTATTGAAGGTGGTGAAAACGCGCGTGATGACCTGTTGTGCAGAGAGAAAAGTGCCATTGGCGCCAATGGGAACTCTGGAACCGGGTAGGTGGTTGCACCAGAGTTGCTTAAATTTTTTCTGATTCACACGCATTATTCCAGATGTAGCAACTGTCTCAGGGCGGCGGAATTAGGCGTCGTGCAGATAGTGGTGTTGAAAGGAGGTGGGAAATATCTTCTCTACAGGTGTTCCAAGGGTTAAGCGCTAGACATTAAAGCAATTAGGTATGTAGATCATTTTCTTGATTTTCTTGTTTTACTTTAGCTCACTAATTTTCAACAAAACATGACCGGCACTATTCAGGTTTTCAAAACTTGTCGATTAAGGTTAGAATTTACTCATAAGTTACCAAAAGACAACCAGTTGAAACTCCTAGACATTTGATTAGAAGTAAAGCGTGACCATGTTTGTTCGAAGTATGGCCCCTGCTCAGAGAAGCCACGACTCCACTTTAATTCAAGGCACTGTAAAGTCATAAAGAACGGCACTGCTTTTCGTGTTCATGTTCAGCGTCCTTCAAGTCCTGCTCTGATTAGATGGCTCCAGCTTTTCTGATCAAATGGTGAGGCTAAAGGTGCCACCTTTACGGATGATGTCATCATACAAAACAGTTCAGAAATTGATCGAATGAGTGAAGAAGGGCACACACAATCTGCCGCGACATGAGTACAAGAGGTAAAATACTCTTCCATATGAGCATGAAGTATCCCTTGGTTTGAAGATGTTGCCAATTGTTTTGGTGTTAAAGGGACCCTGAAACGGTTTTGACGATTTTGTACAAACACATTGGGCCAGTAGACGAAGTCCTAAGGGTCATTTACAACTGATTTAAGCTCTCTGCGTACACTGTGTAATTTATTACAACGCTTTAAAGCTGCGAATCGCTGCAGATCACTGCGGCCCAAGCAAACGAGTTTTCAACCGCCCATTCATAGTACGACATACAGTGGGCGCACGACGTCACCGTGGCTGCTGATCTGATTGGCTGCGGTGCGCGCGTAGGAAAGATCGGCTGGTCGGGTGGCGGCACCTGTCGGAGCAGATATCAACCACTCCGCTGTGTCTCTGTTGCTGCCGGGCGCACCGGGGCTATGGTCTCCGAGATTGCGCGCAACCTGTCGGCATGTAATCTCGGAGGTCATGACTGGGAGATGCTCAAATCGTCGAGTGTGATCACGAGAGCTCTTCGATTGCCAGTGATGGCAGCAAGTCTCATGAGTTGAGGAAGCAAGGCAGGGGTGAGAAGGAGGGTATGATATAATTGTCCATAGCCGCCTTGGTACACGGCGTGTCGCTAAATTTGTGGTGCCAATGGTTTGATGATGCTCTAGCTTAAACGCTGACAAAGCTTCACATAACCGTTTCAGGGTCCCTTTAAGGTTGTTTTTTCGGCACCTAATAAGTTGAGCAGAATATGTGGCATTGTAGAGAGGAAACTAAAACACCTGTCACGGGTTCTCAAAAAAGATGCGAGGTAAAGCATGTGTCCCCTTTTGTGCAGTGCAAAATGAGCATTGTCTACCTACTGCTTTTCTCGTGTGGCTGTGTGCACATAGGTCAGACGAGTCGCTGAATTAATGTTGGATTGTTAGAGCACAAGCGTTCTTTGCAGGGGAATCCTTACTCACGTGTGGCTGAACACGTTTTGCAGTGCGGCCACTTGGTTGTACAGTATTTCATGAATTGAGGTACTACCAGTTCACCAAAATCAGATCAACAGAGAGATCATTGAGGCATTCAACAGTAGAAGGAGGGGCAAGCAGAGCATTAACTATCCTTACATTGTCTTACATGATAGCGAGTACCTTTTCTTAGAACGCTCTGGACCACAGCAATTCTTCTTTTAGGCGGTTGTTCACATGCCAGTGCCTGGAATTTTTATGCGTTTTTTTTTATTCAGGATGGTTGCCTTCTGTCGTCAAACGTGAAGTGGTCACATGGGTGACAGGTTGTCAGTATATGAGTGCGCTTGTAGTACGAGATATAATTTACTAGCGAGCTCAGCACTGTGGCGTGTCCTTCAATGTACTCTTGTCTGTGCCGTAATTTGCACTGTCTTCGAGATGGTCAAAAGCTATTACCAACTAGCCGAGCTGTCAGTTCTCAGATTACCTCGACTCTTGTTTCGGGAGTTGAAGCCTACAGACGTGGAATCGTTACAGGAATACATAAAAGTGCACCCCAAATATGTAGTGCAGCATAAAAAAGTCACAGTTTCGCCGCAAGGTCAAAGCAGTGAATGCAATAGCCGCAAAAAGGAATGTCATACAAAGTATGGCCAACAACTCCCTCCTTTGACACACACGGCTGCTGCAGCAAGCGAAGTGACCTTGGTGCACAAAATTCAATGCAAGCTTTGTGATCAAGGCATAGGAGCCAGCTGTTGAACCCTCCTCAAGAGTGCGCAAGCCTGGGCAACCACACCCTACACGGCAAAGTACAAGGGCAGAGGTGTGCATCTCAACTCAGGCAAAAGACATGCAGGGCAACGGCCCTTGAAGCGGCGTGCCCTTGGGTTCTTTGCGCCATCTCACGGGCGATATTGCTAGCCTCTGCCACAATGAAGCACATCAGAGATACGTGTACTCTAGATCACCGTTAATATGCCAGAGGACGTGTACGTTCATGGCCCATTTGTGTAATACATTGTGCCGCGAAGCGACGGGTCGCAGATTCGAATCCCTGGTAGCGAAAGGAAAATGTTACGTGTAACCTTAAGAGACAGGAAAAGAGCAGAATGGGTCAGGGAACAAACGGGGGTTAAGGATATCATAGTTCAAATCAAGAAAAAGAAATGGACATGGGCCAGGCACGTAGGCAGGATAACCACTGGTCATTAAGGGTAACTGACTGGATTCCAAGAGAAGGCAAACGTGTCAGGGGGAGACAGAAAATTAGATGGGCAGATGAGATTAAGAAGTTTGCACGCATAACATGGCAGCAGAAAACACAGGACTGGGTTGATTGGCAGAACATGGGAGAGGCCTTTGCCCTGCTGTGGGCGTAGTCAGGCTGATGATGCTGATGACAGGCTACCACACTTCTTTCTGGCAGAAAACAACAACCTAACGCCTGACCTGCTGACCACTTTCTTAAGATTATGTGCCACCTTGTGCACGTATGGTATGACTGCTACTGATTGCTGCGGGTGTGTCGCTGATTGAACAGCTGTTGAGCACTTGTTCTTAAAACCAGATACGAGGCTTTCTGCGATGCTAGTCAAAAGCGTTTTTGGGAAACGGAAAGAAGTCTGCATAGGCTCATGCATTGCCCCTGTTCTCAGCGACATTTTACTAGCCAGCTATGACCGTAATCTCGACAGCAAGCTCAGACAGACTAGCACGGTAAAGGTGATGCGATACGTGGAAGACTTTTTAATTTTTTATAGCACTAACTCTCGTGACTTGCAGCCTGCTGCTGGAATTTTAGGGGCGAAGCTCCTTAGGGTGTGGGTCTGTCCCTCCTGTAGTTAGGTAGGTAGGTGGCCACGTGTAGTGGAATGTACCCACTACACGTGATAACGATGAAGTATAAGCGCATTCCAGTGTAGTGGAATGTACCCACTACACGTGATAAAGATGACGATGACGCAGTATAGTGGAATGTACCCACTACACGTGATAACGATGAAGTATAAGCGCGTTCGAGCATAGTGGAATGTACCCCCCTACACGTGATAACGATGACGATGACGCTGATGACCATGAAGTATAAGCGCGTTCCAGACCACACATTCTCTTTCTGCCATGGATGAAAACGATCGAGCTTCACCCACTCATCATCATTCACTTCGTGGATATGGCGTGATTTTTTTACATATTCCTCACGGAATTGAGTCCATGTAACGATTGTGGTTGCCAGCCATCTTTTAGATTCGATTTTCCTGTCAAAATACCATGATGAACGTGCGCGTCTCACATCTGTAACGGCGCCGAGGCATGTGCTAGCCTCCCCTCGATTTCCCTCCTTCCGAAGGAGATAACATTTCTGTCCCATTGAGCATTTCTATTGCCTCTGCGCGGGCTGATCATCGTTTTTTTTTTTTTTTTTGCTTTTCTGTTTCGTTGAGATTGTGGTGCAGTGTATATATGCGGATTGGAAGAATAAAACACATTTGGTTGTTAGTCAGCGCCGTGGTTTGTGTCCTTTCTTAGTCCAATCTTTTAGCGCTATTTTCTACTGGAAACTACCATATTTACACGATTGTAAGTCGACTCGAATGTAGGTCGACCCCCCCTAAAATCCCTTGGCAAAAAAAAGCTCTAGTTTCGGTTTCGATTGCAAGTCGACCCCCCCAACTTCAGATTTCGAATTTAGATAAAATGGGTCGACCTACAATCATGTAAATACAGTATGTATTTTGTTGGTTTTGTATATATGTACAACACCCCTATTTTAATATATATACACACAGTAGACTCTCATTACACGGAACCTGAAGGGGCCAGGAAAATATGTTCCATTTAACAGGAGTTTCGTTTACTGAGAGATGAACTAGGGTGCAGAATACAAGTACGAAACCAATCTTGTCAGAAGCACTTGTTCCATTTAGGCAGCAGTTCCGTTTAAGAGATTTCCATTTACTGAGAGTCTACTGTGTACACACATATATGGAATGGCACAGTGGCACCAACACCGACGACAAAAACCCACTGCGAGTGCTTGTAGTGTAGCTTGGGTTAGGCGCAGAGCCTTCCAAATGAGGCCTAAGGCCGAGCGCAAACTGCCATAGAAGAAAACGGAACGTACTCCTCAGGTGAAGACAAACCCAAGACAGAGTTTATAGTGTATAAATACCAATGCAACACGTGACCTTTGATTACAGAAACAAGCACTCAGTGGCACTAGTAAAGTGATGCAATTTAAAACCGAACAGTGTTCATACAATTGCTATCTTTTGCTATACAATTGCCAATTTTTCTGCCATTTTTGTTGCATGTTTGCATCGTTTATATAACTAAGCATAATTACTTAACGATGTCTTATCGCTATTTTACTGCCATTTTTTTATTGTACGTTTGCATTGTTTTTGTAACTATGAATAATTATTTAACGCTGTTTTGTAGCCATTTTTTGTACTTATAAACATGTAATTTTCCGTCAGAAGGTCCCCTTTCAGCCGTGTGCTATGGGACCTCCTTCTGTATATTCTACCCCATTGTGTTTACATTTTTGTTACGAATAAAATATTTTTGATTTTTTTAAAAATTTTTTATAGCAATAAAAAGACAACAAAAAGATAAAAAAAAAAGAAAAGAAAAAGAAAAATATACAAAGAAACAACTGCTCGAATGCAACGCATGAAATACACCCAATTTTAAAGCAGGCCATAGGTGACGAATTCAGGCAGCCCCGTAACAAAGGAGGCATAAAAAAAATGCCAGGCCTGCACGCAACACGCATCAAAGTCACAGCGAAAGTTGGTGAAGTAGCCTTTTTAGAGCCCCTTTTAAGCAATCTTGGGCTGGTTACGGCAAGTACAGTTGCGAGGTACCCCTTTACACCATAAACAGCCATAATTCTGCGTAGTAGGCAAGTACTCACTATGCCATTATACATCACTCTGCAGAGAAGTGAGGTACCCACTACGCGTCTCTAAGACATTATGTGCATCTTGATGGTGCTGGGGCTGATGATGATGAATTATGGCTGAGCCCTTCATAATGGGTGGGTAGCTTGAAACCAGCCGTGATGCCTGGTGTTATTTTACTTTTCTACCACGCTATATCGCAAAGGTTAACGTGGTTTTTTGCCCGACATGACGCTTGTACAGGGTCGTTTTGCAAAAGAGTTTCAAGCACCGGCCTAGCTCTGTGGTACAATACTCGACTGTCACGCAAAGGGCCCGGTCTCAAGTTTCACCCAGCCCGATTTTGTTTTCTCAGCGCACGCAACAGCAGCTACCAACACCAGCAGCAACATACAATTAAGCCACCAAAATTGGCTGTTGTGATCTCATAACAGCTTTCACTGTAATAAGTATCACCATCATCACTGCTGGTTAAAACACTTCACAAAATGGCTACTCACTGGCTTTGTGCCACTAAGTTGGTGCCGAAACATCTCGCTGTGGATCATCACGGACCGGTCACTTCCTAGAAATGGCAGGCACCAACCCCGAGCCACATCACTCCAGAATAGGGCATTTCCTGGAACACACCGAGAATTGCCTCAAAAGAACAGTTTATGACATGCAAGTGGCGATTGCATTTAATTATGCAACGAGCGTAGCGATGTGGGCTTGTTGGTGCATTATGAGAAGGCAGTTTCTTAGCGCTGGTGAAGACGAGGACAACAAGGAAGAGACACTGGACACATGGGCGCTCATGTGTCCAGTGTCTCTTCCTTGTTGTCCTCGTCTTCACCAGCGCTAAGAAACTGCCTTCTTAAATATGCACCCTTTAATAGAACTGTAGTTGTGAAGCAACAAGGCATTCACCAGTGGGACGCTCGCTCACTGTAAAGCATGAGCACCGATTGTGAGCTGTTGGCACCAGGCTCGTTCGACTGCTATCGCTGTGCCAGCTTTCTGCCTGGGACATCAATCAACAGGCCCCCTTCCAAAGTGGTGGAGGCGCTGGGTACTTAAACCTGGAACTCCGAAGCCGGACGTTGCCCACTGTCCCGACAATGCCTGATGAGACCATCCAGCAAGGCACCGCCCAGGAAAGCATGGCCAAATCTCCACTGGTCATCATGCCTGCTACCCTGCACCAGTGCGATCTCTTGTTCAGAGGCTCTGATGACCAAGACGTAGAAGATTAGCTGTCGTTTGAAATGGTGAGTGCCGCCAACAAGTAGTACGACCCCTTGAAATTGGAGTATGTCCCATGTTATCTAAAAGACATCGCCAGCCTTTGGTTGCATAACGATGAGTTGGACTTCTCCCCTAGGACCGCTTTCAAAAACATCTTCACGGAAGTGTTCGGTCACCTCACAGTGCGCACGCTTTGCGACGAACAGAGCCTACGCAGACGTGCGCAGAAGAAGGGAGAAAACTCTAAAAGTTACATCGAAGATGTCATCAACCTATGCAAGTGCCTAAACCCTGTGATGAGCGAACGAGAGAAAATTACCTTGAAAGGCCTTGTCGATCCGTTTCAATAATAATAATTTTGGGGGGTTTAACGTCCCAAAACCATGATACGATTATGAGATGATTATGAGAGACGCCATAGTGGAGGACTCCGGAAATTTCGACCACCTGAGGTTCTTTAATGTGCACCTAAATCTAAGTACACAGGCCTCTAGAATTTTCGCCTCCATCGAAAATGCGACCACCACAGCCGGGATTCGATCCCGCGACCTGGGGGGTCAGCAGTCGAGTGCCTTAACCACTAGACCACCGTGGCAGGTGAAGATCCATTTCAAATGTTGCTGGCAAAGGACCTGCGCACAATGTTCAAGGTTGTTATCTTGTGCCAGAGGTAAGACGAACTTTGTAAGCACTTTGTTAAGAGTTTTGGAGCCTGGTGCCACAGCGCCAACTGTCACCGACGAAGAAAACCTCGTCTCCACATATCTGCAGCACGTCAAAGAAGCCAGGCAGCTTGCCCACTGGTGTACGAAGATCCAGCAGAGGACCGATAGCACTGCCTGCTACAACCTTCAACGAAGTCATATTGTATTTCAAACCAAGGACTATGTGTGGGTGTGGATGCTGATACGCTGACACAATGAAATGATGCTTAAAACTTAACTTCTAAAACATTGTTCCTGGCTTAAAACTTGCACCTAGAGTTAAGTCCATCAAAATCGAGAATGGTGACCACGATTCCGCGGTCCTTTTTATCTGGACACACATTCTATTCAATTTCTCTTCCCAAAACTTACAAATGAGCTTTAACTAAATGAACAAAACTAACCCACTTCGTAGCTCAAATTGATGGGAAGACTGCCACCTGCATACCTGCGATCCAGCCGTGTGTGACGTGGAGGAAGTGGCTTCGTGAAGAGCTTTTCACGAGCTTCCCGACGCAGATCCACAAGCTCGGATGCATGCGCCAGCCCGTACATGGCACTCTGCCAGGTGCCAAAGTTGATCTTCATGCCCTGTGAGAAGATGCTGGGTCACATCTATGCAGATTCAGCTGCTATCACACTGCACTGGTAAATAAATGAGAAAACTGGCATTGGCGTCGGGAAAGGCCCAATACTGCGATTATTCACTGCCTGCTTCAAGAATGTTTGCACGATGCTAAGCCGTTGCAAAAGATTATTTATAACGACTATAATTGGCAATACATTAGTTACTTGTCATCATATTATTGAGCAATCATAGAAATGTCTTACAGCAAATCACTCAAATCTGAAATTACAGAAGTTTAACAATGCATGGTTATATTACAGTGGAATCTGTACCTGCTTAAGCATTAGTTTCATATTAGATGTAGGTTTTATTTGTGACATGAAAGTTTGGGAGAGTTGGTGATGCATGACAAACAACAGCGCAACTACTGAGGCGAGGACAAAGGAAGAAGGACAAACAAGGCGCTGACTGACAACTAGTTTATTTTCTTCAGAAATGCGCATATATAAGCGGCACAGGAGAAGAAAGCAACAAGGAAAAAAAAGGAAATGATAAATCAGCAAGAAATGAAGCCAAGCCATCAACCGTTATCAACACGTGCTCTTCTAAGATAGTTCAACACTTTCTAGAGTGCCATCGATGCAATGCTTAGGCACTGCTCATCCCAGCGGTCAATCACTGCTTCCTCCATAATTTCCTGGGTAAATGTGACTGCTTGAACTGGTACAGCACATTACGTAAAAAAAGAGAAACGGCCAAGCAGACTGACACAAGAGGACAGAGCGCTAACTTCCAACTGAGCTTTATTCACAAATTGCATCAAATATGTAGACTTACGCAAGCTTTTCAGCTATAGATGGTAGTAGGAGAGCTGGGTACCCAGCACGCAAAAGCTGAAAAGCTATTAAGACAAATAAAAGAAAGACTGCAACTCTTAGGCTCAGCCAGAATTAAACGACCGTAAAAGACCCGTAGTTTTACCCTACGTGCATGACATTTCCCGCTGACTAAAAAACATAGGCGAGAAAGGCAGCGTGATAGTGGTGTTTTCAGTGCCGGATGAGTTACAGCGGCTTTGCAAAGCAACCAATCCCCTTAAATAATGCGCTACTGTTTGCTCAACCAAGCACAAAACGCAGTTTGTGACATGTGAAGCAGGTGTTGTTTACTCGATACCACTCTCATGTGGTAAGAGGTACATCGGCCAGTGGGGACGCTGCCTTAATGAAAGGCTAAAAGAGCACCATTACAATGTGCATAAAGCAATCCAGGGACACAATGGAATTCACTGCCACAATTGTGGATGTTCCCCTTTCTTTGATCAATGTGAAGTGGTAAAGAAGCACCCGTCACAAATCACTCGAGAAATAATTGAAGTGCATTGTATAGCAAGAGCTGGCATCACATGTATCAGCGCCCCTTCGTTGGCTTTATCTGGACATGAAGTGTCCTTCCTTAATCAGGCGAACCGTCTATGAATCTTTGGTCCGTGACGTTGCGAGGGTTTGTCTAATCTTGGCGATACGTTCGGGCGTTCTTTGTATGCTTGCACAAGTCTACATATTTGATGCAATTTGCGAATAAAGCTCAGTTGGAAGTTAGCGCTCTGTCCTCTGTGTTGGTCTGCTCGGCCGTTTCTCTTTTTTTCTGTAATACGCTATACCAGTTCAAGTACGACAAACCAACTCGCCCAATCTTCAACACTTCTAAATGTGTCTGAACTTTTACCATTTATGCGGAAATTTTCAAACTGGGGCTCACAGGTACATCCATCACAGTGGATGGCTAGGTGTCCCTCCGCTTTCTTTTGAACATTTAATGATGTTCCCCGCGCAGGTCATTAATGCATCTCGCGCTTTGATCAATATACTTTTTGTCGCAAAAAATGGTAAATCATATGCCACACCTCGCATACAATTAACGAAGAACTTACAGTGGTTAGTCTCAGAAACATTGTTGCCTTTTCCCGAACTATGGTTCATACTGCGAAGTGCAAACAGCTTCTTCAGGGCATAGAAAACCACCTGAATGCCTGCTCATCCAGCTATCCTTTTAATATTATGCGAAAGCGCATGTATGTAGGGAATAACGGCCAAATTCCTCTTATGCACTTTTTGTCAGACTTGCGGTTGTGAGCCCCATAAACCCTCCTTTCTACACCTAAAAATTCCTTGTGCGACAGAGGAAAGCAAGTGCATGGGATAGCCAGAATTTAAAGGCAAGGACAAGCACTACTCGCAACTAAGCCTTATTAAGAAAAGCTTCTCTAAATACAAATGAGCCATGTTAGCACGTGCAGACACACTGCCTGTGATGGTCACTCAGCAATCATGAAGATCGGAATCATCAATCATCAATCTCGGCAATCATCAAGATCAGATGGTATATCAAGGGGATGGGAAAGGGAAGTGAGGGCGAGGAGAAGTGCCAAGCACATCCTAGCATAACATAGTCCAAGGGTGGAAGCAGGCTTCAGACTTTTGAAGCAGCTCAGGGAGCAGGAATAATTCTGTTTTGGAGCAGCTTTGGAGCAGCTTTGGAGCGGTACAAGGGAAGTTTTGGAGCAATGCAAGTTAGTTTTGGAGCAGATTTCTGGGGTCAAACATCATCCTAATTCAAATTTGTTATTTCTGGGAAACACGAGAAGTGCCACTGGTTTTTAGTAAACATTCAATGCTGATAAACCAACCGAACTTACCACAAATTAATGTGTGTGTGTGTGTGTGCGTGTGCGTGCGTGTGTGTTCCAGTCATTAAAATATGACGGCTGACTGAGGGATAACCCAGAGAAAACAAGAGATAAACGATGCTTTGTATAGTTACACTTGACTGAACCTCGGCCAAAGGAAAAGATTGATGTTAATAAAACACCACAACTGACATGAACTGCATACTAGAAATATTCTAATAAAAGTTACCTTCATTCTAAGCCCAATGAGACTGCACAAAAATAAAAATAATAAATTAAAGAAAGCTTATGCTCAGATCATTAAACCGCCATAGCCGACATAGGACCCAAGAGGAAAATACAGATGAGCAGTGCAATGCATAGCTAAACACACTTCAGAGAATTTTTTTTTTATTCCTCACATTTGCAAAACACCACTGCTGACATGTACAGGTGAAAAGACGAGAGAACTGAAACGTTCACTTTTATTGCATAGCAATGATCGGCGGGATTTTGCCGTCGCCGTCATGCTCTGTGTGAAGTCCAAATCGATAACACCGCCCGCGCATCTCACGTTCTACGCGCGAGTAGGGCGCGCAAGCGCTTGCGACGAACGCGTCTGAAGCAGAGATGCAACGAGCTGGCCATATCCATTGCACGAAGGGTACACGCGATAACATCGCCCCGTGTGCGAGGCCTGCTGTCGATGGCTCGATCCTGAAGTAGAGAGGAAAGGCACCGCCAGCCTTTCGTCGGGCGAAGAAGCACCGGGGAGGGGGGGAGGCTGCGTCGTTAGAGGAGCAACTTGAACTGTGACCATAAGGGCGGATCGTCAAACGGCCCGCTGACTTCGCGTTGAGATTAACAAGTACGAAAACCGCTTCGCTCCATGGAGTGGCCGTAATCCCTTACAACCCCAGCGTTTTGAAGAGTTACGCGAGATCGGATCCAAAAGAGTTCGCTGATGACATTACTTCATATAACATTCGAATTCATTGCTTCGCCCTTGCGGCGAAACTATGATTGTTTCGCGCTGACACCAACGTCACGGAGAGCTCGTCAGGTGGTGGTGATGATGACAGGAGCTCGCTTGGGCGCATCACATCGCGGATGACGGCACATGAAGGCACCAAAGACCGCATGGGAGCAGTTTCAGCGCAATAATGCGTTTTGGAGCAGGATGGCGCAGCATAAGTGGTTTGGAGCAGTGTGGCACAATTGGTGCAGCACTTCCACCCCTGCGATGCATACTATAACGAAGCAAGGGTGTGGGAAAGGAAAGTGATGGTGAGAAGGGAAAGGAGGAGGGTAGGGCGTAAACCATGGCCTAGCCTTGTATATAGTATAGTTTAGCAAGGGGATAAAGAGGCGAGGTAAGGGTGAGGACTGCTGTTAGGGTGGGGAGGAGGGAAAGGAGAAGGCGAGAGGGTATATTTTAGCACGACCATGTAGGTACCGTATAGCATAGTAAGGGGTGGGAAAGAGAATCGAGGGTAAAGAGGAGTGAATTGAGGGTTAGGTGGAGGGAAAGGAGGACACAGGGCAATAAATAAAGTAAGAAAAGATAGATGAATAAAGAACAAGCAGATGTAGACAGAAAAAAGCATGAAATAATTATGAAAGAAGATGAAGAAAGAACCCAATCCGTGTTTGCCAGGTGGTGGCGCTTGCATGCCACCTCCTCAGTTTACTCAGATTGTAGAGGCGTGAAACTGGATTTAATTTTTTTTTTATGTGAAGATTCGTGGTCGGTGTCCATCTTAATTGTCTTCAATAAAGAGAGATGTTCAAAGCTTCCGTTATCAGCAAGATGGGGAGAGGTACTGGGATCGATACCCTACGCCTCCACCACTTCCTAAAAGGTTTATTGGCAATAAATGCAGGAGAACAAGCAGCGGTCATCAGCGTTCGGCCAAGCTCAGTAACCACAAGCTCACGCCGATGGCAATGCCACTGAGGCGCAGAGCAATGCCACTGTGGCCACTCTTCTTCACTACACGATGATCATTATGCTGGCACATGCCCTCTCCTTCCTCTTTTAAGGGTGAAGCCTTGTCGGCATGCGGCGGCATGCATGCTCATAGCCCAGGTGCGAAAACATCAGCCCGGCTCGAGCTAAATCACATTGACGATGATAAGTAGAGATGACGAAGATTCTCCTTCTGCCATAGATCAGAACGAACGTAAAGCGCAGCATGCGGCGGCTCAACGACAACGTTGACAATCGGACCAGAGTTGAGAGCGCAGAAAGCGGCAGCAAAATGACAAAAACGACAAGCGGACCCGGAGTTGAGAGCTCGAGAAGAGGCAGCAAAACGGCAACGTTGACAAGAACAATCTGCTACCCCGGCAACGAGAGCTCGGCATGCGGCGGCTCAACGGCAACGTCGACAAGCAGATCCGGAGTTGAGAGCTCAAGAAGCGGCAGAAATACGCCAGAAGCGTTGTCTACTGGAGATGGGAGGCGCCGATGCACAGTTCAAGCATGATTTCCTTGACCGGAGCTTTGGGCACAGCTGCAAAGTGTGTGATCGCCTGTGGTTTGACAATGCGTGCTTCGCCCACTCATCATCATTCACTTCGTGGATATGCATGGATTTTTCAACTTCTTCTTCACTACTGAAACATGTGCGCCTGGTGCACACTCTCCCACTGCACCAAGATGTCCGGCGTGGAATGCAATAACTCTGATGGGTGAGAGAATGAGCACAGAGAGAGAAAAAAGAAAGACAGAGAGAGAAACAGACAGGGAGAGAAAGAGACAGAAGAAAGCAGACACAAAAAAAAGATAGAAAAATAGACCAAGACAGAAAGAGAGGGAAAAAGGGGAAGCAAGAAGAAGAGAGAAAGAGGAAAGAGCGAGGAAGAAATATATCGATATAGACAAAGAAATAGAAAGAAACAGAGAAAAAGAAAGGGACAGAAAGAAACAGACACCAAGAGAGAAAGAAAGAGGAAACAACAGAGTAAAATAAGGATAAACAAGGCAAGCCACCCAGCTCTGCTGCTTGATCCAGCCAAGCACCACTAATGCAAGCTGTGACAATCCGTGCCTTTAATTAATTATTTCATAGTTTTCGTTCGCTTGTGCTTTTCTTGCTGTTTACATTTGTCACACATCGGGCATCACAGATCATATAGAGAGAATTACAGAATGTGAGTTATGTGGCCTATAAATACTGTCCTATAAATTAGCAGGCAACTCTATTTAAGTGCACGAGCTACAACAGCATGCCAAGTACCTCGCAGCAGTTGAACGGACGCCTAGTCAGATGTAGCAGTTGTGCAGACTTTACTCACCTGCGGACCCTGTTTCATGAACACGAATGACTCCACTTGGTCCAAGTCACCTGCAAAATAATGCACCATAAAAATGGCAGAAGCACCTTTGAAAACATATATATATATTTTTTTTGTATGACAATCGATTTACATTAGCACTGCAAGTCTGAGAAGTGAAATAGAGATTTTTCGTTTGTCAGTACACTTTTCATGTTACCGTCTAACGAGTATACCACATGGAATCTGCGCATGCGTGCGCCTTTACGGAACGTAGATTTTTTTTCCACGAAACGTAAACTGCTCACGTTGTCTGTGCCACGTAAGCTAATTACGCGATGCGGACAAACAGTGGAAGGGTGCCGTTACCTCGCTTCTTTTTGGCAAAACTCTTGCAATGTACTTCACTACGTTTCAGTGCGATGCCACGTCTTCATAAGCTGAACAAAATGCCCCAGTAGCGGATAAAATTAATTGCAATACCACACTACAAGCTGTCCATGGCTTTCATCTTGATGTCTCTTAGGCGACCGCATAAAATGACTCCTAGAAATTTTTTTTTACAAGTGTTCTAGTCACATACTAAACTTTCTTTGCTTGATGATAACACTGCTAATGCTGCTAACCAAAAGCTTACCTTCAAAGTGCTCCCTTAGGTACATGAGGCAAAGCTCTGCAGGAATGCTGTCGAAGCCGCAAGCGCCCAGGACCACGATGCCCTTCTCGCGAGCCTCGTCGTAGAACTCCAGCTGCATCCGCTCAAGGTACTGGAAACAATACCTTTGCTCATGCAACTCTTCTTCAACAACTATGGTGCACAAAACAATATGTTGTGCTCATTGATACAGGTGTTCGTCTATCTCATTTGCTGATAACTGAGTGGGCTTCCTCTAATTATTTTTCTAAAAACTTTCAGCATACAAGTTTTTAATTTTCTGAAGTGTGTATTTAACAAATCCCATCACAACAATATACCACAAAACAAGGTTTCCAAGACTGATGACACTAAAAAAACATACCTCATCATGTGAATGACAATCTTTCTCAGTAAACATCTTCGAAGCTTCTTAATGATAGTATCTTTCAACACATGTAACACCGTGCAAAACTGGAAGGACGACAGAGACAGAGTGTAAAGAGCGCTGTTGAAGCCAAGTGTAAAGAGCAGCGCTCTTTGCACTCTGTCTCTGTCGTCCTTTCCAGTTTTGCGCGCTGTTACATGTGTTAAAATTAACCAACTAGCCCAGCAAGCAACCATCCTCGATGGTATCCTGTTAGTAAAAATGTTAGTCACTATCACACTGTCAGTCTAACCACAGTTAGAATCAAGCAGCACAAAACCTACCGTTACCACGCTCGTGCATAACGGAACTTTACAAAATTATGAAAAGCAAGTGGCAAGAAAGTGAACCTTTCATTGCCAACATATGCCCAGTTTGCTCTTCAGTGCTGTCAATAAACATCTTGGTGGGGCAGTGAAAGCGACAAAGACAGCAGGCAGGGAAAACAAAATAGCGCCATAGTATACTTTTTCTGGTCACGAAACTTCGCCGTCACGCTATGGGGAAAAGTTTGAGATTGAGCTAGTTGGTAATCAGGGGTGCAACAGCCGAAATAGAATTTGGAGCAATTTTTGGAGCAGCAAAATGTTACTTTTGGAGCACTAAAATCCAAATTTGGAGCAGGTTACAAGGAAAAAAACAACCATTTTTTATCATGAAAGACCAAATTTGGAGCAGTGTAAAAACGGCTTACATTAAAAAAAAAAAGGATGTACAAACCATTCAACATCACCTAAATCGTGCAGAGTGAACATGAGCACTGCTATCTCAATAAAAGTAGTATTTTGAACCACTCCACTGAACAAACAATGATAAAAGTCCACATCAGCATTTGCCGCACCTGTCATTTCCTTTGACAGACCCTGCGAATTCAAATGTGGATCTGCCAAATTCAGGGGATTCGTAAAACTGAGAAGTAGGGGTGACGAAAAAAAAAAACTAGTCCACAGTTTTTTTTTTTAGGGTTGCAGAAATGTCATATACTGCTCCAAATGATTGCCAGTAACTTTTTTAGGCGTCAGCGACCATACTCACAATTATGCGGCGTATACACGCATGAGTAACTGAACAAAATGTGCTGTGTCCCGTGACTAGTGCTAACAGCCCCTTCCAAATCTTAATACGCTTTTCCGCAGGGCACCGGTGTACTGCGGCGAAGGTGGCTTAAGGGGAGATGCGAGTCGAAAACGCAAGTTTTTTTTCAAAAATTACATATTTTTCGTTTTTATTTGCTTTCACAAGTTTAGTTTGTCTACTTTCACGACAAAAAAAACTGAAGATTGTAATTAAACTTGAAGTAGGTCAAAATCGCTTTTAAAGAGCACAAGGTGGCTACTAAAAATCTAAGAAGTGCTGATTGTCTTGAATCCCCTGGAAATTGTCACCTGGCTGCTTGCCATTGCATTTCGCATGAGGGGTTCACTGAAGTCGCATGCCCAAAATAACCCTGATTGCCAAGCTCTCATGATGGAATAAATCATCTTAAATGACAAATCTTTTCCGCATAGATGAGCTTTCACTGATACCTTTAAAATGCGTTTTTCTCAAGATACAATTCTGGGCAACTTCATGAGTTTTTACATCATGTTTTTGGTACTTCTGATAGCCATATCGGGATAAAATTTTGCCCACATATTCCTTAATATGTGCAGAGTGCAAGTATCTACTTTAAAACTTGATATCGCCTGATATAATTATTACGAACCTAAAATAAGCAAATAGTACGGCCTGAGCATTCTAAGACTTCTCACAATACAATTTTTGTTGTCCATTAAAATGTCTTATACGCACTTTCTTGATAGTTATTTGCATTCTACAGATAATGTGGAGCAATATGAGCCAATAATGACTCAGAACGATAAACATTTACTGGCAAAAGAAGTGTCTACAAAAAGAACTATATTTTACACATTGTCGTGGCACAAAACGAAAACTGTACAACTTACTATAAAACTAATTACATATTTGAAATCAGCATAAAATCCTATATATACAGCAAAAATTTCACTGCCGTAGGCTACAGATTAACGCTACATTTTTTCCGAATCGCATCTCCCCTTAAGCAGCGTTCTGCACGGGTTTGAACAAGGCCAGGAAATTTTCGAACACCGCTACAGCACCCACCCCTGTTTTTTTTTTTTTCTATTTCACGATGGGGTTAGGTTTAGGGCACAACTTCTCGGCTCGCTTGCAAGGCGCGTTCCACCAGATAAAGTAACAACGGCGCGTGCCCGTTGGCCCGGCGACGGCACCGGATATCTATAGGGAACCCAACCTCAAGTTTGCGCAGCGCCGTCCGCTGCCCTAGCGGAGAGAGGGGAAACATCCGGTCGCTCGGACGGTCGCGCTTGCTTGCTTTTCCCATTGGGCGCGCGGAAACGTGTTCTTTGGGGCTTTTATCTAGCATTTTTCACGCTATGGGCGCCGCTCCTTCATCATCCTGGAAGCAGGCACGCACTCCTGCCGCATTGTGAGCCGAAAACGGCGCGTCAAGTTCCACCGTTTCCAATGCAAACATTGCGAGGAAAGCAAAGGCGTCAGGAGTGGATTATGGCAGTTCGGCGCACTAAGCGATGCTTTTACGGTCTTGTTACTTCGAAGAATTTTTTTGTCGTACACAGTATTACTAACTATTAACGGAGAGAAACGCGATGGGCGGGTTTATTTGAAAGGCAAGTACTTTTGTGAACCGAAGCTACAACAAATAGACAACCGCTGTGTATTTCGAGATTGTGAGCTGGCTTTCCGAGTCAACCATTTGTAATGTGAGAGCAGCGGAGTATGTAAGCTTAATACACCACAGTTTAAATACCGTCCCGTGAGCACTACAAGTGTTTTATTCAGCTGACGGCGGTACATTTCCCGTCACCGCTCAATGTAAAGAGATTTAAGCTGTGTGCTTGTACAGAGCATTTATATTGGCCTTGCATGCAACACACGGTGATTACTTAGCAGGCTGAGATATTGCGCTGCTAGGATCGAGTTCGTGGGATCGATTCCCGCATACGGCAGCTGCGTTTCAATGGGAGAGAGATGCAGTAACACCGGCGTACTTAGATTCAGGTGCACGTTAAAAAAAACCCAGGTGTCCAAAATTAAACCGAAGTCTCCCACCACGGTGTGCCTCATAATGATATCGTGGTTTCGGCACGTAAAATATGCTGAAAAAAAAAAAGAAAGAAAAACGAGGCTGCAATAAAATGTTCGATGGTTTCGCAAAATCAGACGCGTTTATAAGGGCAAATCTCGGCGTAACCATAAACATGCGCGATCCCAGTGGATATTGTATAGTATGACGATGACCAAGTCAGCTGTCAAAACAACGGAAACGACATTCGAATCAGCGAACGTGATGCGTGATCAGGCGTGGATATTATCCGAAATGAAACACGCCGCTGCAGGAAACGTGCATAGTCGAAGTACGCATAACAGATTTTTTTTTTTTTTTTTTGCGCGCATCATTATGCTGTCAAAGGGAGCTGTAAAAATCCCAAAGTGGCATTAAACTTATGATACGGCGTTGTTATCATCACCCGATGCAAACCTCTGCAAAAGTGGAAACTGAACAATGCGCATTGCAATGCTGCCAGCGACTCAACAGGGCAGACTTAAATTTATGGTCTTCACACTGAGCCCATAATAAATTTGAAGCCGCTCGACAAACTTGGCATCCAAGCAATCGAAAGCCGAGCGCTGCACAAACGCACGCGAAAGTATGGTGGTTGTCTGGTGACAGAAGACACGATTGCCACAATGATTGTGCGTTTTACTGGTAACATAAATAGAGAATTCGCGCAGCCACCTCACTAATTATGTCATAGAAATGTGGCCCTTCACGAACGACACACTCAAAGCGCTCACTAAGCAGCATCGCCCTTGACGGCCTGCTAGGTTTCGCAAAAGTTGTCGATCAAGCGCTCCCCCTCTGGTGAGATTCACACTGTAAAAATCCTTTTTTCCATCTATGACATCTTTCTAAACCTTCGGAGCAAGCGACACGTGAGGCTGCACGTGCAAGGCGAGCCGACGAAAGCGCGTGCAGGCCGCGTAAACGTGCTGACAAAGCGCAGTCGAAAGCCGGGAGCGGGGCGACGAGCGACCGGTTTTTGCAAGAAAGGCGGCGAAGCGCGTGCGCCGCAGCGCCCCCTGGCCGAGGTTGGGAAGCCTATTGCCGGGACGACGCAACTTCAAGACAGAAAAATGTTTTATGTGCTGTTGCTATGGCAACCAACGTGGTCGCCGGCAACGCCGGTGTCCGCAGCACGTAGAGTTTGCTCGCGCACGGAAAACGCGGCATACGCTTCCAGCTTTAGTTGCTAACATGCCATAGCCGCGTTTGCTGACTAGGAAACTGATATTTCCCGCGAAGCGTTAGTGGCTACGGCAACGCATTTTTGTCTTGAAGTTGCGTCATCCCGCCGATAGGTATCCGCTGCGGTCAGCGGACCGATGGGTGAGCGGCGTTATTACTTTATCTGGTCGACCGCGCCTCGCGAATGTCCTGACCTAATGAGTATATATCTTACACCGTGGTTTAGGGTTAGGGTCTGCGCGCGTGGATTGATTGATGACAAACTGCAGGTAGCCAACGTGGCCTCCATTTCTCGCTGAAATTAGCGCAACTGAGAAAATTTTGAGGCTGGTCGGGCATTTTGGTGCAGCGTGGCGCAATTTCCGCTAACTTCATGGTTTTGGCGCAGCTCGGCGCAAAAACGGGGAATTGTATCAATTTGGCGCAATTGGCGCAGCTGTTGCACCCCTGGGTAATCCATCTTGAGCAATCAGCGCAGAATGGACAAGGGACAAGAAAGGGAACAGAGGCAAGCCCTGTCTTCCAACTGAGGATTTACTGAAAAAACACACATGTATCAGAATACCACATCATGTAAGTGCGCACAAACAATCACGTAACCATCGTCAACAGGTCAAGCAGAAGAGCTGGCTTTTCTTGACAGCGTTAACCACGGTCCACACCATTGATATGCTTTCGTTGGTTTTAAATGCGAAGCATTTCTTTGCGTACTGCAGGCACTTTTACCTAGCTACCCATAGGCGTGCGCACGAGGAGGCAGAGGGGGCGGCCACCCCCGCAAATTACCTAAGAGAGGGGGGGCGCAAAGTCGGCCCTATACATTGACTTCATAGGGGAGGGCGGCGCTGCAACGAACCTTCACCCCCCCCCCCCCCCTGAAGAAGAACCCTGCGCACGCTTATGTACCTACCTACCTACCTACCTACCTACCTACCTACCTACCTACCTACCTACCTACCTACCCACCTACCTACCTACCTGATGATGTACATATCGCAAGCAGCTGTCATAAGGGGTATCGGCGCAATGCTTGACTACAGCTTGCAGAATTATAGCTGAACATTTCTAATGCTTATCATACTGATAACCAACATAGCCATAGTTCCTAGCCAACATAGTGCAACATAGTGCATAGCCAACAATGCAACCAAAATTGGCATTGATCTCACATGACGCTTGTATAGAGCCGTTTTTCGAAGCAGCCTTGGAGCATTGGCGCGGCTTGCAGAATGCCATGCTTTTATTTGCTTCAGTCAGGATATTTTGCCCGCCACTGATGCAGGCATCGCATTTCGTGATACACGGGCTCCTTCAGGCTGTCGCGCTGAGGTTGCCAAACTCGACTGTAGTCCCGTGTGACGCATATCTGCCTACCACGGGCTGGGGTACACGGGTGTGCTACACATGACTGGGGTGCCTTCCGTTTAAAGTACGCCTTCTGCTAGTGTACAAAGGTGCTCCGCTGTCGTAACATTTCCATGACCGATCGGGCTCGACAACCGGTTTTGAGTGCGCTCAGGCAGCGAAGCAAGCAGTACTTTATAGAGTTTTGCCACTTTCGCCTGCTTGGAGCCCACATGTGAAAGGGAGACAACTAGAAAAGTACAGTTGCAAAGTGCCCACTGTGAATCCGTAAGGCAACGTGTGCAACGACCTACGTGGAGCACACTTGGTTGATGCTGCTACTTTAGCTGACAATGATGATGATGGCTTATGGCTGAGCTCTTTGTTATGGAAGGGCAGCTTTATACCCACCATGTTATGCAATTCACATGGTGTGACGCCCGGGGTTATTCTACGCTTCTGCCATGCAATATTAGATGAAAGCAACTACTGTACACCAGACATGACTCCTGTTAAGGGTCTTTTTCTGAGGAAGTTTCAAGCACTGGCGTCCGTCCGTCCGTCTGTCCCTCCATCCGTCCGTCCGTCCGTCCATCCATCCCTATCTATCTCTATCTATCTATCTATCTATCTATCTATCTATCTATCTATCTATCTATCTATCTATCTATCTATCTAGCCGCCTACGTCTGGGTGCTCTCGTGATCAAAATTTGTATGGGAGAGTAAGCGGTATTGACGAATACGTCTGGCTGATCATGACATGAATAACGTGAAAATCCTGTCGCATACATCGTCAAACCATTTTCTGCAGACACGTGTGGCACATACCCGTATACCACGGGCAGCGGTATGCGGGTATGCGCCACAGGTGTTTGACAGTTTATATCTACCCAGGAATGGCGAGGACAGACATTGGTAATTTAAATGCAACAGCGTTAAGAAAAACTGACATCAGCAGCGTTGGCCCGACGAATGCAAATAATAAATATCAGGGTGCCAGCAGGAATCGCACCCAAGCAATCTGCGTGCAATCAAGTATTCTACCACCAAGCCCCGCCAGGTCTCGGAACTGCTTTGGAAAAACACCCTATGCAAGCGTAATGTTGGTGAAACGGGAATTGTGGTTGCAGTGCAGGCTATCTAATTTTATAAACATTACATATGTACTCCTATGAGGCAGGCGTCATGTCGGGTTAACGTCACTTGTATACTTAAGCGCCGTCCACTGTAGTTGGTCCACGAAGCACAATCCATCCTCGCAAGCACAAGAGCTACTTATCAGTTTACCGCTTCTGGTGTTGGTAATACGCATGTTAGTGTTGGAATCGTTACGCAACTGTAAACAACTGGTTATATGAAACATAAGGGGCTGTTCAACATATGTCTGTATGTACAACATTTGTACATATCTCTAGCGTCATTTCGTAACGTTTCGCTCAATAAAAAAAATTATCACACAGTCACCTTCCCTCTGCATACTTCGCATAACATCGATTCCCAAGGTACGTGGGATCTCCCGAATTTTTTTTTTTTGTGCATTTGTTTATCATGTATTTTGTCATGTCCGATACGCGTTTTCTGCTTAACCTGTTGACGATGGTTATGCAACTTTTTGTGTGCACTCACGTGATGTGGTATGCCGACATACACTCAAACCTCGATATAACGAACCCGGATATAACGAAATATCGGTTATAACGAAGTTGATGAAGAACAGTCTTGTAATGGATACAGTGGTATGAATATACGTTTAAAACGAATTTTCGGATATAACGAACTTATTTTCCTGTAAGATGCAACTTTGTTATAATGAAGGTTTGAGTGTATATACATGTGCGTTTTTTCAAGAAATCCTCAGTTGGAAGACAGCGCTTGTCTCCGTTCCCTTTCTTGTCCCTTATCCGTTTTGCGCTGATTGTTAAAGAGGCTATGAAGGAGCTCGATATAGCGCGGAAAGCGGCTGCACCGCGGCGCCACCGTCAATTAGAGTACGTTGGCCCTGTTTCTTGCCGCAGAGACCGCACATGCGACCAGTGTGAGCTGAAAGTTCGCATGTGTAGTCTGTACCTATGATTGCTTTTTGGATAAGGGCCAAGGTTCAGGTATTGCACAGCTGAAGCAGCACGTTCGCGTGACGATGCCGTTCAGGTGCTGTGTGCCGAGGTGCCGTTTAAGGGCACTACTGAAAAGGTACCGTTTTTTTATGTTCATGGGTAGTTCGAGAACTGGAAGTGAGCCATAACGCGGCAAGAAACGGACGACTTCAGCATCGATTCAAAGCATGTGCGTGTGTGTGCGATGCACTCCGATTCATTGGACATCATCCATGTGGACGATTTCACAATAAAAGGTGACACCGTATTGTTGCCGAAAGACAAGCCGCGCCTCAGGCCTAAAGCCAATTCTTGTGTGTTCGACGGCCTGCCAGCGTACTTTACGAATCGGAAGCCACGACCACGGATAGTTCGAAATCCACTGAAACCACTGAAACGACCTCGAGAGCCATACATAGTGTGCAAGGGCGGTTTCCAGCTGTGATAAACGCGCCGTTTGCTATTTGTTGTTGTTGTAACAACAACAGAAAACAAGACACAAGATTTATGTGCCAATATTCCTTTAAGATGTCTTTTGAACTCTAAAATACCCCATTGCTGAGTGAAGGCGAAAATGATCTGTTATATCTGATAAGCATTTGCATGAATTCCTTTTCTTCAAAGAAAGATCGCGATTAGAAGTACAGCATTGAATGCAATTGTGTGTCAATCCTCGTCACCCTGCTCGTACGAGATAGAGATTAAGAAGCACAATGCAGAATCAGGGGGGACATATCAATCCATGCGTTTTTCATTGGAGATGTTGACAACAAAAATCGCGTTAGAAAACTGTGTCGCACCATTCGACTGATACGCACGAAAACTAGTCAAGTTCTCGAGGCCTGAAAACGACAACCGTTCCCATCAAGAAAGCGTTTCATTGACGGCTACGATCTGCCAATGTATCTGTTTGCAAGCTCACGTTGTATAACATTTTCTCTTACATAAAAATAGTCCGTCACCACTGCTTGAACAACACGCGTGCAATCGGAAGTTCAGGAAATAACAGTTCACGACCTTGAGCTCAGCTTAACATGCACTGAATGTTAACACCACTGATGTCTTATTCTCTGTACAGCGCATCACAGTCACGTCAGGTTTTTTTTTCTTGAAGCCTGTTGGGCCAACTAAAGGCAAATTTCACAGTAACAAAAAGGTCTACGTGCATCGTCTGCTGGTACATTGACCCACCAGCTGAATTAGAGATTGTTTACTTTTTCTATGCGCCCTGTCTTCGGTACGAAAAGATTGTGATAGTTCTAAGCTTAATTCTTATAATTGCTACGACAAAATAGGATGCAAATACAGTTGAACCCCTTTATAAGAGGCATGCTCCGGGCAGCAATTATTGCCTTTTATATGAGGCGTCTGTTATAAGCAGGGTACCACCTATGCATTTTCTTATCAACCCGTATTTTATTGTAGGCACACTGGTGTCTCTTATACCCATTTGTCTCTTATATCAGTGCCTCTTATAAAGGGGTTCGACTGTATTGTCTAAAAGGAGCGGGTCTTTCGGCTGCGACATACCAGAGAAGTAAAAATACAAGCGTCGCCTGCAGCGGCCACTGCGCCCCTAGTGGCCGCCGCTAGCTCTATATTAAACAGAGGCATCAGTTTCGTGGCCAGAAAAAGCTATTGAGGGACTATGATAGCGCTGACTCCCAACTAACACTGTCAGAACATCCTCACATGCACAAAATGGCACCTACACTCACATATATTGATGTAGATCACATTATCATGGAGAGGGGTAAAGTGGGAGGAACAGGGCTTGGCTGTGCAAGCCTGGATACAGGCATCATTGCTCCCTCAAAAATCATGCCTGCACTTGAGGAGGGCATCAGATAACTGGGAGCAGGTGTCACACAAGAAGTCAGATTCAAAGACATGGGTCTTAAAAAATGTTTTAGATGCGAAGCATCTTATGCTCGGGGCTCTGTCCATCCCCCGTCCCCCGTCCCGCGTCCGGCCACTTTCATGAAGTAGGGAAGCACCCATTATGCAAACCAGAACACTGTAGTAATATGAAGGCCGTCAACCACTACTACAGTCATGAGAGTCATGGCCGAGAGCACAGAGAGGCTGCTTAGCAATGGCTAGGCAGGTGGTGTCTGTCGCCCAGGTTGACCCCATTGCTTGAGTCATGGTCGAGAGCACAGAGAGGCTGCTTAGCAATGGCTAGGCAGGTGGTGTCTGTCTCCCAGGTTGACCCCATTCCTTGATCTCGCTTGCATGTGTTTGGAGGGGGCTTAGTCCGTCCCACAACGCATGCACGTCCCCCTCCCCCTCTCTCTCCTACGCTCACCCCCTTTCTCTCCTCTAGGAATCCTCTACTCCACAGAGCGTCCCACAGCGCATGCGCGTCCCCTCCCCCTATCCTCTCCTACGCTCACCCCATTTCTCTCCTCTAGGAGTCATCCACTCAACGGAGTGGCTCCGGCGTCCTCTCCGCCTCTCTCCTCTGGGTATCCTCTACTCTACGGAGCGGCTCCAGCATCCCACATCCCAACAGCGCATGCGCGTCCTCTCCCCCCCCCTCTCTCCTCTAGGAATCCTCTACTCTACGGAGCTTCTCCCGCGTCCCACACCCCCCACAGCGCATGCACGTCCCCTCTCTCTTCTCTCCTACGGTCCCCCCCCGTCCTCTCCTCTAGGAATCCCTTACGGAGCGGCGCGCACGACAGGTGGTGTGGCAGCTGCATACTCCGCTGGGGTGCCACGGTAGTTCCGCGGTATAAAACAGACGGAGCGCGCGCGCCTCATTCTGTCTCCTGTGCAATGCCGCGATGAGCGCCCGGACCACTGCCGTGAAACGAGAGCGGCGGCGTTCCTCCCGCTCAAGCTAATTATCTCCCCGCTGCTTCGCATCCACACATGGTTCCCTTTAGCGGGAGATGGGGAATTTTTTTTAATAGTCCACTGAACAGAATGAAATTCAATAAACTCACTCAGTTTTTCCTACAGATTCCAAACCTCCGAGTAGATTTTTAATAGCTGCATTAAAACCAAGGATATGCCATTTCTATGATGTTTCTTGGAATAATTCTTACTGGAAATTTTTGGCAACTTCGCTTTGTCAAACACAAAAATGAAGTACATGTCGAAATTGCCAGAAAGCTGGTCTAGCCGGTGATGCTATTTATTTTCTTATAATGCTGTTCACCAAATTATAATTTTCTACAATTATAGTGTACGAAGCAAATTTTTCACTCATATTTGCTTCAGTTAATTTTCACTCGATGTTTGTTAATAACAATCAAATCACAATCATTGGCTAGAGAAGCTCTCTGGCAGTCTAGCCACATCACTTTGTTTTTGTGTTCGACCAAGCAAATTTGCCAAAAAGCATTGTAAGGAATATGCTTTCAGAAATTGCATATCTTTTGTTCTAATGCAGTAATTAAAATTCTACTCAGAGATTTGGAATCTGCAGAAAAAAACTGAATAAGTGTATCAAGTTTCATTCAGTTCACCCAACTAATAAAAATAATTTTTGTAAGACTCATGTCTCCCCTTAAAAAAAATTGGGGGGACCCTTAATCTTCGCTTTAAGAGTTGAACGCGATAGCGATATCCTGTCCCGAGTGCCTACTTCAACCACTTAGTGCATACTTGCTATGCACCCACTACGTGGTCTTAAGGGAATACGTGCAGTAAGGTGTGTGCCGTTTGTAATGGGTGGCTGGCTTTAAACTACGAAATCGTTATGATAGTCGCATATTCTGACGCCCGATGGCAATGTACGCTTGTACCACGGAATATTCCTGGGATATTACATGTTACATTGCGACACCTATATAAAGGACGCTTGCATTTGCGAAGCATGAAAGTTATTTTCACTGCATTTCCAAGCAGAGGAAGTTATTTTCACTGTATTTCCAAGCAGAGGCGTGGCTGTGTGGTAGAACACCTGCTTGCCACGCAGACGGCCCGGGTTCGATCCTCACTCGGACCCAGAAATTTTTATTATTTATTTTATTTCCATCTTTCTCGATTTTTCGGTCACGGACAAGATGATGATTTTTTGCTCACAACCAACGACGCCGACACTGACACTGACGCCGACGCCGGAATTTCTGCGAAACGAGCTCTTTAACTCTATCGCGTTAAAACAATCAGTATGCTGAACTCTACACAAACATGCCAAACTGAAGAAAGCATACCACCGGATGAAGGCTAAGCCCTCAAACACCTCCAGAGAGATGCACCTCACGAACAAAGGTAACACGACAGTTGTTACGGGCAGGCGGGACTATGAACGAAGAATATTTATTTCACTCAACAGTGTATAATATATGAAATTGAATAAGGACCCTGAAACGACCACCCAATCATGACTATAAAAACTAAATATTGGAGGCACAAAGGAACGAGGACAAGAAACGACAGGACTGGTGCCAACTAACTCCTGTCGTTTTTTGTCCTCGTTCCTTTGTGCCTCCAATATTTATTAGACCATGCACCAACTAGCCCAAGAACGTGTTTTAGCCATGGCTATAAACCCTGAAAGAAGCCTTCGAGAAACACCCCGAGCCCTGTAGCCTCTCCCTGCATTCATCATGCACAAGTGGATCTGCCCCACCCTTCTACAGCCTTTCCAACAGTTGAAAAATAGGGGATCCCTCTCCGCCCGATTGTGGACTTTTGATGTTCCTCCATTCGATCACTGGCTGAATAGGTCCACAAGGTCATGTCAACTGTCACGGCAAAAACGACGACCCACATCAGAGGTGCCAGGCATCTGATCGAGTGGGTTTCCCAAGTGAGCCTGGAAACCGACAAATGTCTTGTGTCTTTTGACGTCCTCTTCACAGCTGTCCCCATAAAAAAGCCACTACACGAGATGCTCTACAACAAGGTGACACATTCCAACCCCGCTTAATGTAGAGAAAGTGTAACACCTGCTTGAACTATGCGAAAAATGCGAAGCATGCATGCATGCATTCATTCCTTCCTTCCTTCCTTCCTTCCTTCCTTCCTTCCTTCCTTCCTTCCTTCCTTCCTTCCCTCCCTCCCTTCTCCCTCCCTCCCTCCCTTCCCTTCCTTCCTTCCTTCCTTCCTTCCTTCCTTCCTTCCTTCCTTCCTTCCTTCCTTCCTTCCTTCCCTTCCCTTCCCTTCCCTTCCCTTCCCTTCCCTTCCCTTGCCCTGCCCTGCCCTGCCCTGCCCTGCCCTGCCCTGCCCTGCCCTGCCCTGCCCTGCCCTGCCCTGCCCTGCCTGTCCATATTTGGGCACTCTCATGCTGTCTCCTTAACTTGGTATCATGACATGAATAACATGATATGCTTGTCAACTATGACACAATACCCTTTCCCTCAGATACTTGTCGCACATACCCGTCTACCATGGCTCATAGAATGCAGGTATGCACCCCACTCAATTCACAGTCTGTATCAACCGAGCAATGGTGAGAAAAGCTTTTGAAACTGTTCACGCAATAGCGTTAAGGAGCTTGTGCCGCAGAAAATTCCGATAGACGCAAAGACTAAAAGAATCACGATTTTATCGTGTATCGAAGCCAGGCATCCTGCTGGGCAGTCAAGTATCCTACCATAGGGCCATACCAGTGCTTGAAACTGCTTCAAAAAAAGACCCTATACAGGAGTCATGTCGGGGCAACGTCAATTGTGGTTGCAGTGTTGGCTAACCGCTTTGATAACAATGTAATAAACATTCATATGTACTCCTATCATTCAGCAAGCTATTGTCAAGTGTTGCTCGATACTGGAGAAATACGCCAACGACCGCTACTTATGAACTGCACCTCATGCACCGTAGCGTGCACTTTGTTTCGATGAAATTGACATATGTGCTCTAACATGTGTACTGATCTTACATCGGATCATGAGATACCGTTTGGCCGCTATGCTGAATCTTTTGACATTAAGCCAGGTGTTACAAGGTTTTAAGTACTGTAGCAATACTGACATCACTTCCATGTAAACCATATTTACAAACAAGCCTAAAGCAATTAATCTGACAAAAGATGAAAGTATACAAAAAGCACAGCTGCTCCCGTCTCTATACAGGTAATACCGAAAATATTTTGAGTGCTCTGTGCATTTCGAGTGCTCTATGAATTGGTTATGTCAAAGGCCGAAATTCACATGTCCTAGAAATGCTTATTTCGCACCCAATCATTCACAACTTTGCACACTCACTGTAGTGTTAATCAAAAAAGCACAGAAAAAGGTCCTAGGGCCAAAGTATAACGTGGCACCAACAAAAAAGGAAAAACAAGAAACAGCTTACCTGTGGTTCTCCACTGACATCAATGTGATGGGTGCCACTGTCAACGCAAGCCTTCACCACCTGACGTCCAAAGAAGCGGTACTGCGGCAAATGAAAATAGAAACGGCTGAAAATCCATTACAAATACTTTCACACATACTAAGAATGAAATACGTCAAGCTAACAAGTTTGAGTACTTTAAAGCTTAAAAAGTGGTCCTGTCGGCTTAGTCCATACGATAACTTTATTTCGAAGTAACATTTCTCGGTGTTAGATTAATATTTGTAGGCCATATTTTTTTTCACTGAATCACGAAAATTTCCTCATTTCTTTAACCCCTTAAGTGCTTTATTTTTTTTGAACATTTCCCAACCAGCGTGCCTATTTTTTTATTGCTGATTTCGAATCTTATTGTACTAAAAAGCATCTAGTCGATGTTCAAAAAATATTTGTACCACATACTTACTCAAATCAACACAATAAAGTTCATTTCTGAACTATACATAGAAAGCCATGCTACCTGCTGCTAATAAAAATAAAAACCTTATAAAGAAAACAGTTGCAGACGCCACATCTTTTTTCACCCTTGGGCTATTTCACTCGGGAAGCTTCGGAACTGTGTGGAAAATTTCAGATCACAGAATAACGCAAAGCGGCTTCACTGGCGAGCACTCGCGATGTTTGCTTCCGGGCTGTCTTCATCACTGGATGAGCTCCTCAATTCACCGTCATTGCTGTCATCACTTCCAGACACAAGATAAACATCTGTATCCGAATTATTACCACTCGAAGAAGATGACGAAAATGAAAAGCTTCTTTTTCGTGTTGACGGACCAGCTATGCATGGGTCACCGCTACCGCACGCCATATTTCCATACAAAAACCGTGCTCCTGCCGCTGGAGAAAACTAAATGGTCGAGTAAATGTTGCCATCTAGTGGATGACACTCAAACTAAGCCGTAGACAAGAGCTTCTCGTCCTGAACACTACAGGGGGTACGTATTCCGCTAGGACGAGCTCTGCTCGTGCAAAGCACTTAAGGGGTTAATCACCTATTGATTCTGTATAGAGTTCATTAAAGTCATATCTTCTTTTCACTTGTGGATTTTTTTTCCCTGTCTCTTCAATTGGACAGACATGGCCCCAGAAACAGTCCATGCAGCGCATGGCTTTTGTTCTTCTACATGCAACACACATTTCTGGCTTTGTGAGGAAACTAAACTGCATAACCAGCAAAACGAAATGTTCCGTGAAAATTGCCAGTGCCAACTTGACGCTCCTAACACAGTTCACTGGAGCTTTGCCGATCTGATTATTTGCTTGCAGTGAACAAATCTCCAATAAACCACAATTCTGGCGATCATAAGGGCGGTCATTCTCACTACCACTGCTAAACTCGAAGTCGCCATTTGTTCAAACCCAGAAGAGACTTGCACTGCATGTTGGCAAGTGTGACCACAAAAAAAAAAAAAACATGAATTTCTCAGAACATCATCTCATGGTGCAGCATTCACACTCGAAATAATGTTCGTAGCACTGAATAAACTAAATGGATCGAATGGACGAGCTACACGCATGATTGGCACACCTTCAACGCCGGCAATTTTCTGACGTCAATAGATCACAGTGAAATTCACAACAGAACTTACCATGCGTACTACCTCCATCGAAACAACAGGCTTGAGTGAAGCATAGATTTGAAACAAGAGAAGTGTACTGACCACCTCAGACTGCCTACTTGGCTTCTCACAATGTTAGCCAAATTGTGTGTGATGTGCAAGTATCCACGTGTGAAGCATGCTCGGAATGAACCACTGAAGAGAGCAGCATTTAGGAATGCGATGTTCGTTAATATGCCGGTGCCGTCGCCGCCGCCATCATTTCGCGTATAAAGTTCAAATTGATAGAGCCCCCAGCGCATCGTACGTTCTACCAGCGGGGGCGACAAACGCGGCTGAAGCGGACATCAAACGAGCCGGCCCATCTCCGTCGCTCGGAGGCGTATGCGATAAGATCCCCCCCCGCCTGTTCGACCAGCCCGGGAATGCTCAAGAAGAGAGGAAACGCCCCGCGCGTCTTTAACAAGCGCGGAAAGACTCGAGGGGGGGGGGGTCCCCTCATGCAGCCACTGCGACCTTTAGTTTTACGAGCGCGGTCATCACTGGCGCACGCGTTATCTCGCAATCTCAGCAGCCGACGGCGGGTGGCTGGCTCCTACGTGCTCCGCTTTCAAAGCGAGGAGATTGTGCGAAGTGTCCCTGGAGCGGCCGTATGCTCTTAAACCAGCATTTTGTAGAGTTGCGTGAGATCGGATCCAAAAGAGTTAAGCTGCCAGCCTCACTTCGTATAACATTAGAATTTGTTCTATCGCATTCATTGCTTCACCCTTGCGGTGAAACTGTGACATTTTTTTTTTCAAACATTTGAAGTAAACACGCGCAGCGTGTTCACAATGCCGTCGCAATCAACCATGCCACACGTGGCAACGCTACAAGCCGCGGGTGCGCCACAAATTCCAAAAAACGATCATTCCTCCTCTCCGAGACTTTCCAGCCTCCCCAGTGACGTGTACGACGTCAGCATGTTGAATCTGTGATGTTGCTTGCAAGCGCGATGCTGCGACTGGTCGAACTAAAGTCCCTAGATTTTTCCCTTTTACCTAGAAAGAAGAGGGAAAAATCTAGGGACTTTAAGTCGAACAAGCACCTACGACTTTCGGTCAGTCTGCAAGCAGCTGCCCGCGCTTCTTGCTGTTCGTCGTACATGTTGCTTGATCGCGTGTGCGCGCTTGCGAATCGGCACGTGTACCTGCATCGATGACGCCATTAGCTCGGGACGGGGAACCATTGCAGAACGTACGAACCCATATCGTCGGCCACGATCTGGAGAAGGCGGTGACGGCGGCTCCTCATCCCGAGCGGAGGTGCTCTGGCACGCGTCGTGTCACCGTACGGGCAAACAGGCTTTGTGAGAGGAGACCAGCCGATGAATGGAGGGTACCGAAGGAAAGAGGGAAACGAGCGATCACCGAGTTTCAATTATGAAATGCGTGTAGCTCCGCTATTACGGCACCATTTCGAGAAAAAAAATTCACGGCTACGTGTTCGTTATAGTCTCGTGTGCAACTGAAACACGACAACTAAATTTCGACGTCTGGGTGGTTTAGGGGCCATTTAAAGCAAATATGAACGTACACCTCGCCCAACAGGAAGTTTTCTTAAGCAATATCGATAGCCATATTGCCGATAGTTTCGCAACACTATGTTCGGGTCACTTAGCGACAAGCATAGGCGTGCGCACTAAGGGGGGGGGCAAGGGGGGCGGCCGCCCCCGTAGTTACCTAAGAGGGGGGGGGGGGCGCAAACTCTGCCCCATACATTGACTTAGCGAGGGGGGGGCGCTGCGATGAACCTTCGCCCCCCCCTCCCCCCTGAAGGGGTGGCCTGAGCACGTTTATGGCGACAAGGCACAAGTCTTTGTGGAAAAGAGAAAGCTTTGTGCATGGAAATCGGCAGGTTGGTTTACGAGAACATTTAGTACGGCCACAAGGCAGTGCACCACTGACCGGCCCAACTGTGTTGAGTACAAGACGTGTCCGCTTCGCCATGGCCAGCAGTGACTCCTCGTTCGCCACATCAGCCACAATAACTGGGACATCGTCCAGAGCACCCTCTGCACGAGAAATATCCGCACATCAGCACATTAATGGGAAGCCCTTTTCTTCGTCAAGTTCGTATAAAGAATAAGGTTACAAAGTTTCAATTATGCACAGTGGCCACAAATGATACTACGCGAAAAAAAAAAAACTGCAGCCGCATGCAATTACGGCAACTGTTTTTAAAGCAAGCAATTAAGTAACAAGGAAAAACTTTTTTTTAAACAATCCACTTATCACCAACAGCAACCCGTGGAATGTGAAATCATTATATGTTAAATAGTTTAGAGGTGTTTTATTTATAGCTGTAAACGACACCTTCTACAGAAACCTCGCTGCAAAATTGGTCAAACAGTCAACTGCCGATTTTTCAGACGCCCGATTATTCGGACATTCTTGAAAATTGGGCCGCTTTCGCGGCACCATCACAAGCCAAACGTCTGCAAATTTCGGACGCTGAAACTCTTCGGCGTCCGATTTTTCGGACTTTCTGCCCGAACTGCAGGTCCGCAATGGCATTAATTAAAGCCCCCACCTCTGCAGCGTCTATCATCTCGTAGGTTCGAAACAGCGCTTTCACGGGTCGATCTGTTGGCGGCCGTAGGTAGCAGTTTCCGAACGCCAGCTTTGCCGCAATGCCCAAGTGTTAACGGGTGAAGTAGACCGAAGATTCAATGCCTCGCGGCGCAGTGCGGCGATGTCTTTACGAATCAGTCACTCAGTCAGACGAACTTTATTCCTGAGGAGGAGCTCCTAGGAGCCCACCGAGGGCCTCGCCTGCGACGGGGGCGGGAGCCAGAGGCTCCCGACTGCTTCACAAGGCCCCCCCTGGACGGCCCTGAGCTCGGTAGTGCACATGGTTGCAAGCGTATGGCACGCTTGCCACAACCCACACGCAACGCGCCGCCGTTCATGCTTCCTCTTTGGGAAGACCGCTAGGTGCGCCACACAGATGTTCTGCCTTCACGCACGAAACCAGCTCGCACCGGTGCGCCTGTGTGCGGTCAGCAACGGAGTGGGCATAACGAACGTACTGTACACTTTCACGGAAAACGCGTGCATAGGGTACAGCAAGCGCCCCGGCAGTGACGGTGTACGTCAGCTCACGCGGCAGCAAATGCTGCATGTAGATGAGATTTTCGTAGAGTAGTGCACCGATTACGTAAGCATACGCACTGCGGAAAGTTGGACGAGTCGTCCGCTCTTCCGCTACAGCCTTTGTATTCTGCGTCATCGTTCCCAAACGATCAATGCGAGAGAGCCGTATTTGTTTGTTTGTTTGTTCTTTTTTTTTTTTTGGTTTCTTTTTTTTTTTTTTTTCGCGTTTGGCGGTATCGGCGGCGCTCGTCACTAGACGCAAATATGTAATTGGCGATTCGCATGTAGTTGAGCGGGGTTCGCGCAGCAGGTACCGAATGTATTCACAGGAGCCTGAGCGCGCACAAAAATGCTGCATTAATCTGTAGCCTAGGGCAATGAAATTTTTGCTGTTTTCAAAAATATGTGATTAGTTTTAAAGTAAGTAGTACAGTTTTCAATTTGTGCCATGACAATGTGTAAAGTATAGTTCGTTTTGGACAAACTTTGTATGCCACTAAACTTTTATGGTTCTGAGCCATTAATGGCTCATATTGCTCCACATTAAAGGAGCAGTGACATAAACTTTACGCATGTCGCGTTTTTTGCGTCAACGTGTAGTTATCGATCCACTAGTAACGCTTCGGCACTGATAATGCAACAAAGCGACGTATTAATATATGTAATAATGATTAGTATGACCAGTATTGAACGCAATTCAAAAGGGGAGCAAAGCCCGCCAATTTTTTAGCGCTGCCAACGCTGCCAAGCGGCCACCTCCCGCGGTCACGCCCCATCTGATCACATGGCCGCACGAAATGGTGACGCGAGTTTCAGCTGACATTTCGTCTGCTCGGCGCGCACGTGTAGGCATGTGTTCGCCACCCCCATCGTCGTCGCCGCCGTCAAGAGCGTCCAGAAGCGACGATGAAAACACTGAAGAATATGGAATCGCTGCGATTCGCGACGTGGTGAATCATTTACGGTTCGATCCTCTTCAGAGTAGTGATTCTGATATCGACGCCCGGCCCAGCAGCGACGAGGAGGCAGCTGGAGACGCGCGCTTGCGCAATGCTGGCTGGCAAGACAATGTCACAACTACGCATATGAACGCTGCGTGCTTGTTACTTGTTTGAAATAATATTTCTCTGAACCATACGTTCCGTACTGGTGCACTTTGATCTGTTATTGTCATGTTTGCGTCTACCTATAAGCATAACCAATGTGTCGTAATAACTGGTCAGCTAGTGAATGTTGCCATGTGTGTCAATTGTAATGTATACTGCTCATAGACCGAAACGCGACAAGAAAAAAAGTGAAACGCGGAGGCCTGGCGTTTTGATTCCGTGAACGCGTTGTGGCGGTAGCGTTTCGCAATGGCGCGCCATACTTTTCGCCTTTTCTCTTATTTGAAGAGCATGATTGCAGCGCACAACGGTTCCACGGCATGCTGGCACGTAAGGCGATGGAGATCGTAGCTTCGAATAATCACATTCGCGCTCATCACTCCACGACAGTCCAACCGAAGCGGCACAACGAAAACGCAGGATTCACACGAACGCGCTGCACGAACCAAGCAAAACAAAACAAGCGACGTCGTTGCCAGGCAGCATGGCGTCGCCGCCAGGCGGTACCACAAGTAGGCACCACGATGAAAACATTAAACTTGTCGACGTCAGCGTTGCTCGCGCATCGTCATTCAGCGTCTGAGGCGTGGCCTAGGAGCTAGCTGAACACGTCAAAATAGTGTCGATGTTGCATGGCATGAACGCGCCGTTGAGCCTTTGTACGCTCTTCGCGCTCGATATAGAATAACTTATACGTAAGAGACGCAATTCAGACTTCGCTAAAAAAACTCATGCATACCAAGCAATCGAGTGAACGCCACATCTCGAGTTTGAAATTTAGTGTCACTGCTCCTTTAACTGTAGAATGCAAATAACTATCAAGAAAGTGTGTATAAAACATTCTTATGGTCAAGAAAAATTGTAATGCGAGAAGTCTTAGTATTCAGCCCATACTAATTGCTTACTTTAAGTTCGTAATAATTATACAGGCGATATCAAGTTATAAAGGAGTACTTGCACACTTCACATGGTACGAAATATGTGGGCAAATTTCATCCCGATCGGGCTATCAGAAGTACCAAAAACATGATATCCAAACTCAAGAAGTTGACCAAAAAGGGATCTTGAGAAAAACGCATTTTAAAGGTATAAGTGAAAGTTCATCTATGCGGAAAAGATTTGTCATTTAAGATGATTTATTCTATCATAAAAGCTTGACAATCATGGTTTTTTTTTTTTTTTTTGCATGTGGCTTTAGTGAACCCCTCATGCGAAATGTAAGGGCAAGCAGCCAGGAGACAATTTCCAGGGGACTCTAGACAATGAGCCCTTTTTAGTTTTTTAGTAGCCACCGTGTGCTCTTTAAAAGCGATTTTAACCTACTTCGAGTTTAATTACAATATTCAGTTTTTTTTGTCGTGAAAGTAGAGAAACAGTATCTGAGAAGCGAGGGCACACCTTTGAATGGGTAAAATGTGAGAACGCCGCGACCACAAAATTGAATTTGACGGCCCTTCTGTGACAGAAAGGAATCCGGGAAGAAGGCTGTTACCTGAGTTTTGGGAAATTCAGAACACACCTGCAAATATGAACCGCTGACTGGGAACAGTGCTTCCGAAACGTGAGGGGAATGGAAATTCGGAGCCTTCTTGATCAGAAAAGGAGGAGACAAACCGTCACTAAATAAATTGCCTTTCTCAGTACCGGACCAGCGGCGGCACACGTGTGTGTGTGCGGAGGAGGTTTCGGAGCTGCGCATGTGCTGGTTGCAAAACAAACTATTTTTTTTAGAGAGTATCTAAAATACTAATTATTCACAATAGTAAGTGTGTGCACAGAGGAGATCGCAAGCATTGCACCACTTGCTCATCTCGACGTGCACGAGCACAAATAAAACGATGACAGAAACGACAAAGCAGAAGAGCAACATCATCACAGACGACGAATATTAGCTGGTAGCACAGTGCTTACGCATATTTGCGTAAACCTTGCAAAGGACTTCCTGCGCGATACCTTTAAAAAATCAACTCCGCATTTTGTACTTCAAAGAATAAATAACAATGCGCGAAGCAACATTCTATCGGGCTGAAAGGGAGAAAATGTTGCAATATATCAGCGCGCAACATATCGCTTGTACTTTAGCGAAATTGGTTCAGTTTATGCGACATTGCTTCAGCACCTTTGAAACTTCTCAGCACAATATTCTTGGCAGTCTTTCTTTCATCCAAGTCAAACAATAAATGTTCATATTCTTTGTAAACGCAACATGCCTAGAAAAACGTACCTTGAAGTTTTTTCATATGAAAAAAAAAATATGCTGATGCAAAAAGTACTTAATTCAGGCACTGATGCATATTGTTAGAGCGGATTCTATAGGATATTGGTATATTCCTCGTAACTGGGTGAAAAGGGTGGCAGAAAGGTACACTCTAATAGCTGCTCTGAACAGGTCGGTGACGACAAATAGCAGGATATTATTTGCCTGATTACTGGCGTGCCTGGTAGCTCGAATACTGCAACTTGCACTTATAGGTGACGTTTCAAGTCTTCCTGAACTAAAAAAAAATACATTTCAATGGTGTCGATATGAAATCTAAAGTTCTAAACGCCGGTTATATATTTGTGCGTGGCCTACGTTTACCTTGCGTCGTCGGGACGGGTCAAGTGGCAACCATAGTATCAGTCTACAAATTCATACGGCTCGGGTGGCAACACGCATGTCTACGATACTCACAGGACTGTGGGACAGTCGGCAGCCGCCTGTGCTTTTTCAATGCGCACCGGTGTTTCCCGCCAAGTTCGAGAGTGGATATCCTTGGCCTAAACAAAGACGATGCAGCATCTTTCTTTTCACTCCTACGCTGTAAGAAGCACTTTGTGTTTTTTATGCGGCGCAACGTCAAACCTACAGCATTATAGCTGTAGTTCTCAAAACTGCATCTGTCGCTTATTTGCGCGTCGCGAAAGCTCTCCGGCGAGACATGCAAGTTACGGAAATGCTGTACGCAAATACGGAACAGGACTATGGTAGCGCTCCTCCTTTCTCGCTCGTGCTTTTGCCGCTCCTAATTCCAGTAAAGGCACCTAAACACCACAAATACCGTGCCAACGACACGATATTTCTGTACTTGACTACGACATCCTAATCCCTGCAGGTGCATCGTTTCAATAACTTCTGAACTTTCAGTTCTCACAGGGAAACTTCGTGCCGAACGACAAGCTGCACTGGGAGCGCCGTAAGAAACGAAAAAAAAAGTGTGTTTCGCTGTCACAACCTTCTCTGGCTAAGATATGTCAGCGATGTGTGCAGTCCAGCATCTTGTCTTTACGCCGCGAAGAGGCTTTGTTAAGCTGCCACTCCCTATTGCTGGGGAAGAAAGGGGCTTGGGGAGGTGAGATTCTTGGATAGAGAACAGGAGGACACCTCAACTATCCCGTGCAGTGTTAGGGGATTAAAGTAGCGAAAGAGAGGCTCAGCGTCGTTGGGAAAGGAACAGCTAAATAATTTGGAGGAAAGAAAGGGGCACCACCTCGAGAACGGGATTCCCACAAAACCGAGCACCCATTAGAAATCACGCCATATCCACGAAGTGAATGATGATGAGTGGGCGAAGCTCGATCGTTTTCATCCATGGCAGAAAGAGAATGTGTGGTCTGGAACGCGCTTATACTTCATGGCCATCAGCTTCATCGTCATCGTTATCACGTGTAGTGGGTACATTCCACTATCGCGTGGCACGCGAAATTTTCACGTGCTGACAGCTGAACAATAAACCCTGCGTATGCTAACAAAAGGCACCAAGCCTGCCGTGAGGAGACCTACGATAGAAAAGGACGAAAGAAGGGGAATGGCTCGACGAGCTCGTTTCTTATAAGGTGCTTTATGGATGCGCGATCTTTTTTTTTTTTCATCTTCTTTGTGCTTTTTTTTTTTCGTGTCGCACCAAAGTATCTGGCACAAAAATAAACCTCTCGTTGGTGCGCACTTCACCCAGCGTGGGTCCTCGTGCTCTCCCCAATTCTTGGCAACGCGAATAGTCATAAATATTCTGCAGCATTATCGCACTAGAAGCAGATGCGACCGAGGACGCCAAGGCCGCTGACACGGAGGATCATTTCAATGATGCCCTAGCTGCACTGTTGTTGTTGGTGTTAGTATGTCTTTATTCGCGTTTTTGCCCTTGGAGGGCTGCGGTGAATGAGCGAGGGAGGGGTGGCATAGAAAAAAAAAGGGCTACAGTAAAATGGAGAACAATATGTAGCTTGTGAGCTCATGCTCTAACTGATCGTCGACGCATGCACTATGGTGCTAAGCGAAGCTACCTTGACTTTCTGCCAGCCCACAGACGAGGCAAGAATTTCGAGCGCATAATTAAGCAACACAAGAACGAGAAAGGAGGGATCACAACACGTGCGCACTCGTTGCGTCCGTCTTTTTTCGTCCTTAATGTTGCTTATGCGCAACAATGTGTTACTCACAAAGCCAAATTTCTACCCTTGTGCCACAGACAAGTCCGCTAAACCGCTTTTTCGCCAATGCAGCCGGCGACGTTTACGGCGGCTAGCACAGCAGCAGATAGCAATGGATGAAGTGGGACCGATTGAGTGGTCCCTTTCAAATTTACGTACGTGATATCACTGATCAATTTTTCACTGAATGTGCATAGCCTAGAAGGCTCTCCTGAGGAATTCGTTACAGGTGGGTCTATTTAAAAATGTTATAAACGAGAGGCATCGCCATTCTTCTCTGTACTATCCACAAGAAAACGGCGCTATTGAACGCGTTATTCGCGAGCTGAATGGTTTCATGCAGGTTGCCCGATCGGAACAAAGGCCTCTCCAGGCCGCAGTTGTTGACTGTCTCGGAATATGAACGTCGACACCATGCGTGACGAGAGGTACGACGCCAGCCAAGCTATACTTCAGGTGCCAGGCAAGGACAAAATTCGCGGGGAATAGCGGGTGCCCATGCCGATTCGAATAAAAGTGCTTCTGCAAAGGTAAAGGCGAAGCAGGCGCATGTAAAGCAGTATACCACTGGTGTAGCCGGGAGGGGCTTCACCCCCCACCATGAGCACCCACCCCCCTGAAAAATTTCAATTTTGGATGTGTATAGATCAGGGGTCTCAAACTGACCTCAGCTAGCAGGCAGCAGACACAAATTTAGTCCCTGAAGGGTCCAGAGAGAAGGTTGAAGCGTGGGAGGGGGCGGGGGTTGAACAAAATGTCACCTAACGCTACCATTTGAAAGAGCGCATCTGCGATATCTCATGTATCGTTCATTTCAGAAGGGGATTTGGCGTCACCGATACCAATCTTCAGAATCACTGAAATCTGGATGACGATTCTGGAATATAGATTTTGCTCCACGATTATGATTCACGGGGTGCCTCACGAAAAAAAGGATGCTTGAGACCAGTCCCTTTTTGTAGTTTACCGGGAACATAAATCGCAATAGGCGAGTAAATAATGCGAGTACCATTTAGTAGTCACAAGCATTTTATTAAAGCGAAAGCTTTATTGGCCTAGTGTATGTCCGCGTGGCCTTGAAGCGAAGAACGGATACCCCGAGACAAGACGCGCGAAATGCAGTTGTGCCGTTGCCGTTGTGAACGGCCAGCGAACGCGTTCGTCGGCTCGTCGTCTCCGAATGTCCTTCCTCAGCGTCCGAGGTGAAAACGCAAGGAGCTAGCAGAGGAGCACGCGAGCGCCTGTTGGTGCCCGGCGTTTCGTTTGAATGCTTTCACCTAGCCGAGCTAAGCCGCAGCCATTCTTTTTTTTTTTTCTGAAGCCGCGGGCCTCGAGTTTGAGAACCCTGGTATCGACACACGCACACATACAAACCCATGCAAGAACACACACCGAGGTTAGTTGAGCCCCCCCCCCCCCCCCCCAAAAAAAAAAAAAAACAGATAGATCTCGGTCTGTTACCCTTAGAATGCTCCAGACGGGCTCGTTCCAAACATTACTCACCCGGACTCAGACTCACGGCTCAATCTGAGTCTGAGCGAGTTCGAATGAGTCGACTTACGAGTCCGTTAGCCTAGAATTAGCTTTTCGACCATGGTGTCAATGTTATTTAACCCAAATATCTCACGTAATTGGTGCTACCTCCGAGTACGAGTGCTCAGTGGTTTCAAACCAGTAAGGACATTTTTCTTGAAAGAAAGAGATGACAACATAAGACGTATTTATCAAGAACTTCCCTGGAAGAGTTGCCGACGGGGAGGTCAAGGCACCCCCTACGTAATTTCACGCCTCTGATCAATAAATATTGAAAGGGTGTATGAACGATACTGCTCTGGAGTGACGAGCGAGTAGACGTGAGCATAAAGGTGAAATTCAGGTAAGGCTGATAGTAACGTTGCAAAATAGTAGATAGGACCCTAGGTCGGCAAAAAAAAAAAGGTGGAACTCACTCAGACTCACTCAAGAAATATATTTTGTGCTTTGGACTCACTCGGACTCAGACTCACCAAACTTTTCCTAAGCCGGACTCACACTCACGAAAATTTTCTTCAACCGGACTCACTCGGACTCAAGCTCACCAAAATGCCTGCTCTGCAACGTCGGACCGTTGCAGCGATGTCGAAATTTTTCTTGTAAATTTTGTTTAAAGCGAAAAAAATAATTTATGATGTCCGCAACCAATTTCGCTGGTAGGCGCTCTCAAACATTTTTTCGTGTACAATTTTTTCGACGTCACTTCTGTGACGCAAATAAGTCACTGAAGTCTTGGTGGACACCGGCATGTTTAAAAAAAAGACCTATTTTGACTACGTATTTTCGGTAAAACACCCCCTCTATAAGAATTGTGTGTGTGTGTGGGGGGGGGGGGGGGGGGCTGCTGACAGACTGAAATATATCAGACATATAAATGGCATTATCGTATTTTGCTTCATGCAATTTCGTTTCTTGAGCTTACAAGTAAAAACTGTACCTGTGACAGGGGTCCACACACACTAGAAAAAAAGCTGGCAGATCCCACGCACTGTGGGAATCGATGTAATGCGAAGCAGCCAGGAAGGAGCAAATCATGCTTTACATAATTTCCATCTCATGTTTTACATGTTAGGACCTGTCATTTGTGTTCGTCATACAGTCACGTCGCGCAATACCAATTTTGGTGCATATCAAGCTAGCGAACTGGACGCAAGCGCGCACCATGAGCGTGGCATGTAAATGGCGTTCTAGATGTCATGCATGCCAAGATTTTCATGTTAACCACCTGCCACCTATGTTCTCTATGCAGTCATGTCACTCAATACCAAATTTGGTGTATCTCAATCTAACGAAACGGCCGCGAGCACGCCATGAGCGTGGCATGCAAGTCATGTCGCACATGACAAGTCATGATTTCCATATTACCACTTGCCATTTATGTTCGTCATACAGTCATGTCACTCAATACCAAATTTGGTGTATCTCAAGCTAACGAAACGGCCGCGAGCGCGCCATGAGCGTGGCATGCAAGTCATGTCGCACATGACAAGTCATGATTTCCATATTACCACTTGCCATTTATGTTCGTCATACAGTCATGTCACTCAATACCAAATTTAGTGTATATCAAGCTAACGAAACGGCCGCGAGCGCGCCATGAGCGTGGCATGCAAGTCATGTCGCACATGACAAGTCATGATTTCCATATTACCACTTGCCATTTATGTTCGTCATACAGTCATGTCACTCAATACCAAATTTAGTGTATATCAAGCTAACGAAACGGCCGCGAGCGCGCCATGAGCGTGGCATGCAAGTCATGTCGCACATGACAAGTCATGATTTCCATATTACCACTTGCCATTTATGTTCGTCATACAGTCATGTCACTCAATACCAAATTTAGTGTATATCAAGCTAACGAAACGGCCGCGAGCGCGCCATGAGCGTGGCATGCAAGTCATGTCGCACATGACAAGTCATGATTTCCATATTACCACTTGCCATTTATGTTCGTCATACAGTCATGTCACTCAATACCAAATTTAGTGTATATCAAGCTAACGAAACGGCCGCGAGCGCGCCATGAGCGTGGCATGCAAGTCATGTCGCACATGACAAGTCATGATTTCCATATTACCACTTGCCATTTATGTTCGTCATACAGTCATGTCACTCAATACCAAATTTAGTGTATATCAAGCTAACGAAACGGCCGCGAGCGCGCCATGAGCGTGGCATGCAAGTCATGTCGCACATGACAAGTCATGATTTCCATATTACCACTTGCCATTTATGTTCGTCATACAGTCATGTCACTCAATACCAAATTTAGTGTATATCAAGCTAACGAAACGGCCGCGAGCGCGCCATGAGCGTGGCATGCAAGTCATGTCGCACATGACAAGTCATGATTTCCATATTACCACTTGCCATTTATGTTCGTCATACAGTCATGTCACTCAATACCAAATTTAGTGTATATCAAGCTAACGAAACGGCCGCGAGCGCGCCATGAGCGTGGCATGCAAGTCATGTCGCACATGACAAGTCATGATTTCCATATTACCACTTGCCATTTATGTTCGTCATACAGTCATGTCACTCAATACCAAATTTAGTGTATATCAAGCTAACGAAACGGCCGCGAGCGCGCCATGAGCGTGGCATGCAAGTCATGTCGCACATGACAAGTCATGATTTCCATATTACCACTTGCCATTTATGTTCGTCATACAGTCATGTCACTCAATACCAAATTTAGTGTATATCAAGCTAACGAAACGGCCGCGAGCGCGCCATGAGCGTGGCATGCAAGACATGTTGCACATGACAAGTCATGATTTCCATATTACCACTTGCCATTTATGTTCGTCATACAGTCATGTCACTCAATACCAAATTTAGTGTATATCAAGCTAACGAAACGGCAGCGAGCGCGCCATGAGCGTGGCATGCAAGTCATGTCGCACATGACAAGTCATGATTTCCATATTACCACTTGCCATTTATGTTCGTCATACAGTCATGTCACTCAATACCAAATTTAGTGTATATCAAGCTAACGAAACGGCCGCGAGCGCGCCATGAGCGTGGCATGCAAGTCATGTCGCACGTGACAAGTCATGATTTCCATATTACCACTTGCCATTTATGTTCGTCATACAGTCATGTCACTCAATACCAAATTTGGTGTATCTCAAGCTAACGAAACGGCCGCGAGCGCGCCATGAGCGTGGCATGCAAGTCATGTCGCACATTACAAGTCATGATTTCCATAATACCACTTGCCATTTATGTTTGTCATACAGTCATGTCACTCAATACCAAATTTGGTGTATATCAAGCTAACGAAACGGCCGCGAGCGCGCCATGAGCGTGGCATGTAAATCATACTTTTCATGACAAGTTAGTCACGATTTTCATAATATGACCAGCCATTTATTTTCGTCATACAGTCATGTTATGCCATACCAAATTTGGTATAAATCGCATTAACGATACGGCCAGGAGAGCACAAAGTCGTAGGCGGCTAGATAGATAGCTAGCTAGATAGATACGCTCAAAGTCGCCGAAGTTCGCTAAGAAATGCTTCGCATTTAAAAAAGCAGTATTTGCGCAACTGACTCAAACGTGTTCTTGGGCTAGTTGGTGCATAATCTAATATTGGAGGCACAAAGGAACGGGGACAAGAGACGACAGGACTGGTGCAAAGTCCTGTCGTCTCTTGTCCTCGTTCCCTTGTGCCTCCAATATTTATTAGTTTGCACAACTGACCACTGGTAGTTTATATGCTGCATAATTTTCAAAACTACCAGTTGTATACAGAATCCCATAATTCATGATGTCCGATTTTTGCACATAGCTAGGTGAATGTTCACTAATTTCAAACGCTCTGGAAGTTCGTTAGAGAGAGCCTGGTGCATATGCACTTTGCTGACTACCTACACTTCGCGCCATCCAGGCACCAACAACCACGCCAGACCTGAGCGGAAAGCGCAGCACAGTCACAGCAAAAGTTGGTAGAGCGTCCTTTCAAAGCCTGTTGTAAACTCTCTTAGGGCTACTCATACAAGTAGTACACGTGCAAGGTGCCCACTGCGCCATAAATCATAATTTTCGTCATGTTGTGCACCCACTACACAATGCGCCTTTCTCAGGTCCGAACAGCGCCTCCAGTGGAGATCGCCGAAATCGAAACTGGGAGTCCGTGGCCTCCGAAGTTGTCCGTGGCCTCCGAAGTTGTCCGCCGCGCACCGGTAGGAAATCTCGTGGGCCTGGTACTTTTCGGGATAATCTGCAAACCTGCCACGCCAGGTGCCACTCAGTTTGCACCTTTCGTAAAGCCCCTGTACCTTTAACCTGTCGCCGCCCTGTGACCCCCCAAAAAACATGGCGCGCGTCGCGTCACCACCGCTGCGCAAATGCGCAGACTAGTTTGAGTTTATTTTTTTTTTACAACAAGGTTGCGAGGATGACCAGGCAAAAGAAAGTCTCCTGAACAAGGCCTTCGTCATTCTGCGGAGAAGCGAGGCACCCGCTACAACCTGTAAGGCACTTCGTTGGTGCTGTGGCTGACGACGACGAATTCTGATTGAGCCCTTTGTAATGGGTTGTAAGGTTTAAACGACCCACTAGTTCTGTAATTCGCATTGTGGGATGCGCGGTCGTTATTTTACACTCTTACCACGCTATAGTACACATGCAGAACCAACTAGCCCATCTAAGTGCGTTGGCCAGAAAGAGAAGTGACAGACATATATGCTAGCGTCGCGCGTGTAGTTATTACTGAACATTGCTTTAATTACGTGCCATGCGACTCCTGAAACGAGCTTTCAGCAGCGTTTCTGGAGCAGACGAAGTCCGCCGACGAATCGCCGAAACACTTTCTCGCTACCGAATGGGCAAGGCGTGACGAGCCTCTGCGGAGGATGCATTTTGCCGTCGAGCTAACTTGAACAACGTAACGTGCGCAGGCACCGATCATGACGTCATAGATGGGGACGTACGCGCGAGCGCTGTTTATTCAGCGGAACAATTCTAGGTCCGTGGTTGTGACTCTGGCGGCCCCAAGATCAAGCCGCACATGTTTTGAAGCGCCGGTGGTGCGATTGACGGTGATAGACATTCCCAAACCCCGAGAATCTGTCGCAGTTTGGCGCAATTTAAGCTGATTTTATAAGGACGGCGCAATAAATCCAATTCGGCGCACGGGAGTTGGAATCACTGCCCGAGTCTGGAGTGCGCGCCCACAGGAGTATACGCTTATGTGCATTCGCCTTCGAGGAAGAAATGCCGCATACTTCTGAACAGGCAAAGAAACAGGGGAGACGGAGGCGACGTTCTCTTCTCCGCGTTTCCTTGCTCTACAATGGCCTCAGTAAGCATCACCACGTAACGTCACGCCGGCCTCTTTCTCAAAGGCCTGCATTGCGTACGCCAAAGAAACTTAACACGCTCTGACGGACACAATCACGCATTCAGATGGCTCGCCTGCCCGCAGCTCAGAACAATAGGCAGGAAAGCCCCGTTGTACGACGTAGAAGACAATTCGGTGCAGTGAGCCATGAAACACTCATTTCTGCACACAAACCTCATCATTTCTGCTACAAGTGATGCAGCTGCATTTCCTTAAACTCGATGAACACACTGTAGGGAAGTGAGTGCAGGCTCCATTCTAAAAACACGCTTCACTAACTACTTGTGATGCACTTTACTAGTGTTGTTGACCCTCTACTTGTGCTGCATGTTGCTCGGTCCCCGAAATGTCAAGTTTCTTGAAAAATCTAGTGCTGCTACCCAAGGTGTGCATAGGAGTGGCGAGAAATGATGGCTTTGCAATCATTTTCTTTCAGAAAGCCAGGTCATTTTCAGCACACGCCTGACAAAGAATGCAGGACCTTCTCTGTTTTAATGCGAAAACACACAATCAAAACTTGACTACTCAATGTAGGGCACACGGTCATTGCATTTATAGGGTTCACCGAGTTTTAATATGGCGGAAATTTAGGCTCGGACATTCATGATCTTTGGGTTATATTACAGGTCTTTGTCTCACCCCGATAAGACGAAACAGACGACAAAAGGCACAGAAACTTGAGCTAGGTGAGTGTAACCTCCTTTCTGGCGTCATTTACCCGATTTCACACAACCGATATTCCCTGTCTGTCCCTTTAAATTGAATGCTTCAGCTTTCATTGATCCTTTAGTGAACAAAGAGCAAAACAAAACGGAAGAAAGAGGACGACGGCCGTTTCGTGTTAACCTGATTCGTGTACTCAGGTATGACTGATCAACTAACCCAAAAAAAGTGCTCTTAAAAAAGGGTACTTCGATACCCTTTCAACTCTCTAGGAATTTGCATGCAGTCCACTGAAAATTCTGCAGTTAAAATCAAATACAACTTCGCGGTATCGAGCGAGCAGCCCACAAACTGTGTCTTTGAAGCCTTTTATTATCACGATGTCACACGTGCATCCCTCATCATCGGTGACAGCCCGAACTGCAGCAGTGGGTTCATGACCGTGAGCTACCTTCAAGTGAATGCCTAAAGAGCATTCAGATAGGCGACTGACGGAAGAAGTGCCACTGGCGAGCAAGGAATGACTACACTGACCAATGATAACATGAATAAGCACCCGTCGCAACATAAAAATTGGGGGGACCCTTAAGCTTCGCCTTTAAGAGTTGAACGCGATAGCGATATCCCGTCCCTAGTGCGTACTTCAATCACTTAGTGCATACTATGTAATGGGTAGTATATATGCTTTAAACCAGGAGAAATTATGCGCGGCAAATGTGGGAAATGTTTTCGAACTTGCTATGCACCCACTACGTAATGTTAAGGGAATACGCGCAGTAAGGTGTGTGCCGTTTGTAATGGGTGGCTGGCTTTAAACTATGGAATCGTTATGATAGTCACATATTCTGACGCCCGATGGCAATGTACGCTTGTACCACGCAATATTCCTGGGATATTACATGTTATATTGCGACGCCTATATATAGGACGCTTGCGTTTGCGAAGCATGGAAGTTATTTTCACTGCATTTCCAAGCAGAGGAAGTTATTTTCACAGTATTTCCAAGCAGAGGCATGGCTGTGTGGTAGAACACCTGCTTGCCACGCAGACAACCCGGGTTCGATCCTCACTCAGACCCGAAAATTTTTATTATTTATTTTATTTGCATCTTCCTCGATTTTTCGGTCACGGACAAGATGATGATTTTTCGGTCACGGACAAGATGATGATTTTTCGCTCACAACCAACGACGCCGACACCGACGCCGACGCCGGAATTTCTGCGAAACGAGCTCTTTAACGCTATCGCGTTAAAAATGCCTTGCAAGTGATGCTGTTCATGCTTGCTTGCACCACTCAGACACGTATAGTACATGTGTCTACGTAAACGGACACGTCTTCCTGCATTGCTGATTCGTTGATTAGCTCTGTGCCTAAAAACCAGGCAGCAAGCAACTCAAGACCGTTGCCTTTCGAGCGAAGTTATTATTTGCACCCTACCACGTAGCGCGGCCTTTACAATTCACTGCCCGTCACAAACGCGTGCAGGCCCCGCCAATCTTCTGGAGTATAGCAGCGGTTGCGGTTATAATAATAAAAAGCCGGCATATATCCCACGCATTGTGCGAATCAATTTGATGCAAGCACTCAGCCAGCAGCAAGCTAGGTCGGATTTTTCACTTTGAGCAAGACGTGTAAATTTAGTTGGGTGTGTGCTTCCCAGGTACGCCGAGTAGGCTCGCACGTAAAGGGTAGCTCATGGTCCGACGTAACGTCCGCACTCACGTTAGACCAGAGACGTCAGTTTCATCGCCAAGAAGTGCAAAGCGGTGATGGATATGTAAGGATTGTTAGACTGATATGAAAGCGGACAGCCAACACCCGTTCCAAAAGGCATGGCGTGCAAACACGGACACAAGGAGTCAAGACACCACAGACGCCCACTAACAGCTGCAGACGCCGTTGTTAGTCGGCGTCGTGGTGACTTGACTTCTTTCTTGTGTCCGTGTTTGCACGCCCTGTCATTTAGAATGAATACTTACCAACTACCTCAGCTCTCTATTATCCTAGCCAACACTGTCACACAAACTGGCGTTGTCCTGACATGATAGCGTCTAAACAGTTCGAAGCACAGGCCCGCCTTTGTGGTAGAATGCGTGACTGCCATTTAGATAACCGCTCGAGCCGTGATTTTTATTCTTGCTTCCGTCGGGATATTTCGCCCATCGACAACGACGACACAGACTTCTTACTGCGACACGGGCGCCTTCACGCTGTCAAGTTAAGAGTTCCAAAGTCTGGACTGATATAGAGTGTGAATCAGCGAAGACGCAGCGAGCAACGGAAAATGATAGGTGCAACCTTAAGGGTCAGGGAAAAGACGGCTTTTAAGGACATCTTAGTTAAAATCAAGAAGAAATGGACATGGATAGGGCACGCAGCGAGTAGGCACGATAACCGCTGGTCATTAGGGGTATATGCCTGGATTCCAAGAGAAGGCAAACTGGCAAAGGGGAGACAAAGTTAGGTGGGCAAATGAGATTAACCCTATGTATCCCACGGCCAATCCAGTTGCGCAAGTAAATATTTTTTTGGTATATGCAATAACAATACATACGAAAGTGGGAATAAACCGAAAACCTGGAAATCTCAGCTTTTAGTTCTAGAAGAAAAAGTTTCCACATACGTGGACGCTGGGATATCGCCAGTTACACTGGGTCCATCATCCTTCTTGATCGTACATGGGCCGACGGCTCTGTTTCAACGCATTAATCATCATCATCACTACTTACCATAATCAACGCCTTCATCATCATCATCATCATGATCAACAAAAACGTTCACGTGGCCGCTTGCGAACGGCTGATTCAACGTTTGCATTATCATCGTTCATTATCACCATCATCAACGCGTTAATCATCATGTTCAACATTTTCATTATCACCATCATTATCACCATTCAAGGCCCATTTGCTTGCCCACAGCCTTACTTCAACGTGTTCGTCATCATCTTTACCGTCGTTGATCATCATTGCCAATGCATTCACGGTTACGTTCAACCTGAATGCGTTCATCATCAGCAGTAGCATTGATCAAGAGGCCTTTGCTTGTTGATGGCTGTTTCAACACTAATTATCGGTGCTTTCCAAATCGGAACATTCGCTTCCGGTAGTCAGCTCGAAAATTATGGCTTGTATGTCTTCATCGCCTAATCCCCGTCCCGAATCAAGCAAATAAATTATAAACATGGCTCCTAAAAGGTGTATTTACTATTTCATACCGATTTGCTTTGCGCAGAGCCGCACGGCAACGAAGCGGGTCCTACTACCCTGCGGCGTTCTATCAGCTTCTTACAAGAACTCGGTATGCACGGTATGTGGACGTCGCAGCGACAGTGCAACAAAACTCGCACAACAAAAAAAATAAACCTTTTTTTTTCTCGAATAAAGCCGCATAATTTAAAAACTCTTACGAATTCAGAGTGCACTTCTAAAAAAAAAAATCTAGGCATACACCTCGACTGACGACTTGAGAAGAACGCCATTGTGCTGTGCGCACTATTCGCTGTTTCTTCACAGAAGTTGACACATATAGAAGTTTTTATGAAATGCTGAAGTAATGCCAACAGTTCAAATCGATTTTTAAGGCAATGCACTGGCTGGACTGGTCCCACTACAATGATGTGTTTTGTCCGCATATGTGGACGCTGAGATACAAAGGGTTAAGAAGTTTGCGGTTATAACGTGGCAGCAGCAAGCACAGCCCCGGGTTGATGGGCGGAACATGGGGGGCCGCCTTTGCCCTGCAGTGGGCGTTGTCAGGCTGATGATGATGACCATGTGAATCAGCTGTCGCAACTACCCGTAAACCGTGGGTAGCGATATGGGGGGTATGTGCCGCACGCGACTAGTGGCAAGAACTTGATGACGTACACGACAGGGAAGTCATGCATATCATGACCGGCGGATTGTGTTCGTCATACATACATTCACGTCATCCTAGGCCAATTCTATGGATGGGTGGGCGGGTGGATTGAAACGGCTTTGATTCGCTAAGGAATGGTTCGTATTTAATAATTCTGGGGATTTCGCGTTCCAGACCGGCCTTTGATTCGCTAAGAAATGGTTCGTATTTAATAATTCTGGGGATTTCGCGTTCCAGACCCACGAGGGACGCCATAGCGGAGGGTTCCAGAATGGTTTGTATCTGGGCTAGTAGGTGATCTCGCATGCCCTGCAGCAGAATTTAAGCGCACGGACGAAGGAAAGAAACACGAAGACAGAAACTTTTTGACCCTCTGGGGTCGTTTAACGCGCACCTAAATCTGATTACACGAGCGTTTCGCATTTGGCCTCCAGCGAAATGCGGCCGCCGCGGCCGGGATTCGATCCCACCACCTTCAGGTCAGCAGTTGAGCACCATAACCACGACTGCCAATTGCGGTTCACGATTTCCAGAAATCCTATAGCCACCGCTCTTTCTTCGTGTTATGAGAGAGAGAGGTAATTTATTGGAAGGCAGAGAGGTCGGCCTGAGCTAGTGCGCTCTGGCCTGCTACTCTGCACCGGGGATAAGGGAGAGGGGAGAAAAAAGAGTGATGAGGGGTGATGATGGGGAGAGAAGGAAGTTGTGCGTGAATACAAAACCACGTAACATAATGGTTTCGCTAAAGCATGCTGTCCAGTCCTGTAGTCTTCAGAAAATCTATCATAGCCGTGATAGCAGTTGCTGACTTCGTTTGGTCGCACATGGCCGATAAAATTGCAGTTTTCACTTAGCGTTGCCACACCGATGCCTGTCAACGTTGAAGCAAGCGCATTCCGATTGAGACACGTATGAAGGGCAGTCGCACAACAGATGTGTAAAAGTCTCATCTACGCGGCAGTGCTCACAGTGCGGGCTGTCCACACGGCCGATAAGGTGCGCGTATAGCGTCTAGTGAAGGCGACGCCCAGTCGAATCCTGTGTAGCAAACTGGCGTGGCTTCGGTTTATTTTAGCCGGGAGGCGAAAAGTCATGCGAGGGTCTGTTTCCCGCAGACGCCTGTTCCGATGATCTGGGTTAGACCAGTAAGTTGCTGTGCCCTCTCGCATAAGGGATCTCATCAAAGCGTTCACGTCACCTCGCGAGTATGGTATTTGTACGTCAACGGCGCCGTTATCCACAGCGGCTTTTGCTGCAGCATCAGCTAGCTCGTTGCCTGTCAATCCACAGTGTGCAGGTATCCATTGGAAGGTAATTGTGTGACCATTTCGTTGATTGAGATCGAATGCCTGTATGATTTCGTATGCTAATACGTAATACTGTCCTCTTCTTGAGCAAGAATGAAGGGCTTGCAATGCGGATTTCGCATCAGAAAGTATTGTCCATTTGTGAGGAGTTTGGTGGGACACAAATCGAACAGCTTCCCGTATAGCAACTAGTTCTGCTGCTGTTGAAGACGACTTGTGGTCTAACTTGAGTTGTTGGGTGATATCTAGTTGAGGGATCACAAACGCCGCAGTCGAGACGCACGCAGTCACAGACCCATCAGTGTATATGTGTACAGCATCGTTGTATCGTTCTGTCAAGTATGCCAAGGTGAGTTGCTTGAGTCCCGCACAAGGAACACGCGATTTCTTCGAAATCCCAGGTATTTGAAGGCACACCAGTGGTTTACGCAGTGTCCACAGCGGCACTTCAGGGATGACGGTTGGTGCGAAGCCTACAGGAATGATATGCCTATGAGTGTTGAGGCATTCTGAGCAGGCGCAGCCTGGTCGGGTTGTCTGTAGTGTAGACAAGGGGTGGTATGCATGCCTTGTCAGCAGTCGAAGGTGCACTCGAAGGGGCTCACAAGACACGTAAACCTCTATAGGGTAGGTTCGTGACTCTTCTATGGTACCTGACGTTGTTGTTTCGTATAGCGGTGCTGTTTCTGGTCGAGGCTAATCACTGCAGAGCACGAGCAGTGCCACAGACATTTGGCAAAGCCCACTAGTGCTCACATCAAGTCCACTAAAAAATTAAGCCCCTTATAACAAGCCATGTGGTTATGTGCCACAGAAATCAGGCAAGCCCCGCTACTCACCTCTGCTCGACTAAACGTTTTGAACTTACTTAACGTCGCGGAGACTGGTGCAACAGCGTAGACAGTGGCAAAACTACTACATAGCAAAGTCAAGCAATGAAAGAGCAATATTATGCCACCAGCTCCGTTGTTCAACTCTTTCGTTACCCCGCCTATTCAAATCGATCCCCGGTGATCGATGCTTTGAATCGTCGATTTTCGCATGTTGAATTTGTTTCTCGTGCACCCAGGAACTTCCTAGTAGTTAGTCCAGCCACTGAACTCTGAATTTGCCCGTTTTAGCAACATAGTGGTTTTTGACAGATCTTTGCGCGAACCAATGTGCGTGTGTGGGGAAAATTGGCCTGACTGACGTGCTTGAGAGAAATGCGTGCCGCTCGTGGTTGTGCTTCAGTAACTTAACAGTTCTGTAATAAAAAAACCTGTATGTATAAACCTGTAAGAGCCGCATGTATAAAATGTGGAGGTGGCCTTTTCAGCCAGTTTCCGGCAGCTTTGGTTTCGCAATTGTATCGTTATATTAGACACACAGGGCCGAATCCAGTGTCACTAATCGCTCCTACGGCGTCGTTGTCAAGCGCCCACGGGTGCGCACCTGCGCCACGAGAAACGCGCACCGCTCGAAACTATCTTGGAACCGCACCTGAATTGAGTGACGACGAGCTCTGAGTGTGAAGATGACAGCACCTCAGCTTCAAGCTCTCATGGCGACGATGTTTTGCGTCAGCCTGGGACATCCGTAGCCGTTCAGGGGTTGGTTTTGTTTACGGCCTCAAGTGGTCTTCTCCGCCGTACGCGCGTAGCTGCTGACCTTTGTGCCCAATCTTAAAGCTACTCCGGTGACGTGCGAGGTCCACAAGTCGCCGGGGCGCGATGTGCTGGCGCCGGCTGCAGAGCTTCTCCTCACGACAAGAAGGCCGCCGGAGCACATCTCGGCCCCGCAGCGGCGCGAGACGTTTTAGGACTGCGCATGATTTTTATTGCGATAGCAATTATATGGACACTCGCGGCTGGTTTTCGCCGTCGGCGTCCGCGTCAGCGTCATTTTCCGTATATGTATATATATAACCGGCCCCGCCCGTCGTTCGTGAGCGTGAAAAGACGCGAGGGGGGGGGGGGGGGGGGCACGTTCGATTTTACGAGCGCGGGGCGCGCGCGTTATCTCCCCTTCTCTGCGGCCGACAGCGGGGGGCCGGTGTACCCTTCTACGTGCTGCGCGCTCAACGCGAAGAGAATTCTCTTAAACAAGCGTTTTCTAGAGTTGCGTGAGATCGGATCCAAAAAGAGTTAGCTGCCAGCCTCACTTCGTATAACATTACTACAATTTTTTGCTATCGCATTCATTGCTTCACCCTTGCGGTGAAACTGTGACTTTTTTTAAATGCGAAGCATTTCTTAGCGAACTTCGGCGACTTTGAGCGTATCTAGCTAGCTATCTGGCTATCTATCTATCTAGCCGCCTACGACTTTGTGCTCTCCCGGCCGTATCGTTAATGGGATTTATACCAAATTTGGTATGGCATAACATGACTCTATGACAAACGTAAATGGCTGGTCATATCATGAAAATCATGACTGACTTGTCATGAAAAGTATGATTTACATGCCACGCTCATGGTGCGCTCGCGGCCGTTTCGTTAGCTTGATATACACCAAATTTGGAATTGAGTGACGTGACTGTATGACCAACATAAATGACAGGTGGCAATATGCAAATAATGACTTGTCATGTGCGACATGACTTGCATGCCACGCGCTCGCAGCCGTTTCATTAGCTTGATATACACCAAATTTGTGATTGAGTGACGTGACTGTATGACGAACATAAATGACAAGTGGTAATATGGAAATCATGACATGTCATGAGCGACATGACTTGCATTCCACGCTCATGGCGCGCTCGCGGCCGTTTCGTTAGCTTGATATACACCAAATTTGGTATTGAGTGACATGACTGTATAACGAACATAAGTGGCAGGTGGTAACATGAAAATCTTGGCATGCGTGTCATCTACTACCCCATTTACATGCCACGCTCATGGTGCGCTTGCGTCCAGTTCGCTAGCTTGATATACACCAAAATTGGTATTGCGCGACGTGACTGTATGACGAACATAAATGACAGGTCCTAACATGTCAAACATGACATGCAAATTTTGTAAAGCAGGATTTGCTCCTTCCTGGCTGCTTCGCATTACATCGATTCCCACAGTGCGTGGGATCTGCCGGCTTTTTTTTTCTTTTCAATACTATCTGCAATAATACAAATAAATATGCATGGATGCATATATTGGAACGCCAACCTATGCGGAGAGAGGTGGCTCATGGAAAGAAGTGACGTTAGACGAACTAGTGAAGTTCATTGGACATCTGATTTATAGAGGGATTGTCCACATCGCGGGCATCCATCTATATTGGAACACCTGCAAGCTCTTATCGTAAAAAAAACAAAAACAAAAATTTAATGAGGAAAGAGCACAAGTGCACCTGTGTCTCACGAAAAAGCAAGCAATGCTCCACCGTACGGCACGAGCAATGAAGCAGCACTTGGGTTCAGATTTTTTTTGTCTATGTTAATAGAAACATTGTATAGAACATTTATTATATTTTATAATATTCCTGGGTCATTTATCTTCAAAATGTATATTCTGAATTTTCTTTGTTTTGAATGCTTTTACCAGCTTGCAACCAAAAAATTACACACTTTTCACATTTTTATTCATTCCAAAATATTTTTGCTCCTCTACAACTTATATTTTTTGGAAAGAGCATTTCATTGTGCATAATCCGGTATGCTGCATTGCGTGCTGGAGTACTTTTCAAACTGGGAAAAACTTGCTTCCCGAGACATACGAAAAATAACCATTTTCTCGCGGTAACGAACCACTATCCGCGACGTTAAGTCAGTAAAGCTCCTTGCAATATTTTTTTTTCCTGGTGTGTTCGTCAGATGCCAACGTTGAAGGGCTCTACCTAAAGCGTATGGCGTAAAGAATACAAAGCAAAAAAAGGAATGGGGAAGGTTAACATTGTTCCTTTTGTATCCGTTAATAGAGGAGCTTGTTCAAGGCACCTGGGGGAAAATACCCGATGAAGAACAGACTCGCTTCACTGCGAGTAAAAGTGTTACAGGGCCTCTTCAATGCAAACGGCAGGCTCAACGATCCAAAGGTGGCACAAGGTACATTTTCACCGAAGCACGACCACACTGAGTTATGCACGCTCCCTTCTTAATGCCTCTCCCACCTAGCCTGACTCACTGCTAGTCGAACCGCTGCATACGTCACTAGAGGAGAAACTTGGGCTAGTCGATGGTATTCCATTATACAAGAGCGACAACGCTAAAGAAGACAAGGACCAAGAAAGACACGCGCTGAACTCTCGACTAAAAATTTGTTCGAAAGCACGTCAACCATCTCAGAAGTTCCCTTCAGCACTGTGGAAGCTACAGGGCCCCCTAGCCAATAGGAAGCGCGAAAATCCCTCACGATGTATTCATCCGCGTCACGTCGTATGCTAAGCTTCTCCCTGACGTCTGCGCGCGCATTCGGCGAGCAGACGGGAACGCCGAAAAAAATAGAACATGGCTGTACCCATCGACGCTGGTGCCCTCCGCCCCAAGTTTATCGTGCACGTCGTCGTTGTGCGTTCCCTGGCCCGTAATTTCCAAAACTGACGCTTGTATTTGCTTTAGATTTACGTCTTGGCGCTTCGGCAGCAATGTATTCGTAACTACATTGCGCTATTTCCACGAACCGCTATCAAATTCTCGGCGCGTAAGGCTTAGCAGGCGTGGCTAAAGAAACAGCTTATCGCGCTTAACGACAGAACGGCGTACATGATGCTTTGTCCTGATCATGCGATGGCACAAAGCGATGACTCATTAGACCATTTCTTTGTTGCTGCAAGCCCTTTGGGCGAGCAGCAAGGGCAAGTTCGGATCGAAGCGGGCTGTCGCGTCTGCATGGGCGCTGCCACGTTGATTTGTAACCACAGATACCAGCGGTTAGTGATACAATTAAAGAAATCCGACGTAAATGCGATGAAGAAAAACCGCCAGGCCTGCGCGGAACGCGCAGCAAAGTCACAGCGAAAGCTGGAAGAGCGGCCTTTCTAGCGCCTTTTTTAAACACTCTTGGGGCAACTATACTACAAGCACACTTGCGTGGTACCCACGCCATAAATCATCATAAATTTTGTGTAGTGGGGAAGCGTAGTATGTGCCATTTTCGTCATTTTTCGCAAAAGCGCGGTACCCGCTACACACTTGTAACGCATTATGTGCACTTTGTTGATGCTGTGGCTGCCGACGATGAAGAATTATGCCTGAGGCGTTTGTAATGGGTTGGAGCATTGAACGACCCACTCGTTATGCAGTTCGCATGATGTGACGCCTGGTCGTTACTTTACTGTTCTAAAACACTTTATTCCACATGTTAACGCCATTCCTTACCCGATATTAAGTCTGCATAGGATCAGTTTGCAACGCAGTTTCAAGCACCGGCGTAGCTCAGTGGTAGAACGCTGGGCTGCCACGCAGAGGGCCCGGGTTCGATTCCCATTCCGTCCCAGGTATTTTTTATTTATTTAGTTTTTTTCTTATTTCGCGCGATAGTGGTTACGGACACCGGCGGCGGCGGCGGCGGCGGACAACTACGGCGCAAAAACGGCCCTTGTTGTGATCTCATAACAACTTTTAATTGAATTGAATTGAAATTTATTCCGCAACAAGAACACGTTACGAGGAGGGCAGGTAAAAGCTGTGAGAACAGCTTGAGTAGCCCTGACCCCCCTAGTACACAGGGTAGCACAGAAGACGTGGGGCTAAGTACAACCAAAATAAAAGAAGAGTATGTTTCACAATGTGCTTTTAAAAAAAATGAAAGATTACAAAGCAGGCATAAAAAGAAAGGTATAGTCGCCAGATCACATCGTTATACAAACACTAATCGCAGTTGTTTTGGTGATATGCTAGATATGTCAATGTTATGTTCCCTAGTTATGCGGTTTAGAAGTGTAGGCAGTTGAAACTTTAACATTTGATTTCCGTATTTCGTTCTACATTTTCATATGTACCACACTTCAGGTTGACGTACATTATAAGCAGGAAAACTTTTCTCTAACCTAGCTATTCTTGCAATCGTATCATTATTTTTAAATAAACCGAACTTATATAGACGACTTAGTTTGTAATCATGTATTGATGCAACCTGAATGATGCAGTGTTTTTTTAAATAATTCTGCTGTGTGGCAGCGATATGGTACTTTACAGGCAAGGCGCAAAGCTTTCTTTTGCAAGATGGCAAGTTTGCTAACGTTTACAGTTGTCGTTGTGAACCATACAAGGCATAATTCAATAAAGAAGAAAACAACGAGTTATAGATGAGCATCTTAACAGAAAAAGGAAAGTAGTAGCAATGGCGGCGCATAACGCCGATTATCCGAGATAGTTTAGTAATAATATGGTTCACGTGATCATCCCATGTCATGTCTTGTGAAAAATACACGCCTAATGATTTAAAACTTTTGACAACTTCAATTTCTGAGTTATTTAACGAAATGATGGGAAACTGAACTTGTGTGTGGCGGGGGGTGACATAGAACAGCTTTTGTTTTATTTATGTTTAGTTTTAGGGAGTTTACTTGGGCCCATGAGTTAATTTTAGACGGTGCGTTATTCGCTCGACTGCCTAGATCGCTGCTACATCTGCTTGAAAAAAACAAACTCGCATCGTCAGCGTATATAATGTAATGGGCTGATTCATCAATACGAACTATCTCATTAACATAAAGTGTAAAGAGAAACGGTCCCAGGATGCTTCCCTGCGGGACGCCTGTTTTAATGGATTTTGTTGCGCAATGTTTGCCTTCAATTACGACGAACTGAGTGCGGTGCTGCAAGTATGACGTGATTAATTTGTGCGCAAGCCTCTTATACCGTAATGATCCAACTTTTGTAGGAGAATTTTATGATTAATGAGGTCGAAGGCCTTTGAGAAGTCCAGAAAAAGACCGAGTACCATATTTCGGGATTCAAAATTTTTCTAGAATGTATTCTTTTTGTGCCAGTAGCACGAGCTCGGAAGATTTATTTTTTCGGAAGCCATACTGTGCTGAAGTGATCAAGTTGAACTTGTCAGTAAAAGAGGTCAAGCGTTTCAAAATTATTTTCTCCAAACCCTTCGAGAACACAGGCAGAATCGATATAGGACGGTAGTTTATTTCTGGGACCCTTTTTCATAGATAACTGTCACTTTTGCTATCTGCATGTTTCGCGGGAAATATCCTGTGGACAAACATATGTTAAAAAATGTAGGTAAGGCAGGGTAATAAACATATTACTGTAACTTTCACTGTAATAAACATATTACTTATTGATGTGAAGCCGCAGATGCTAAACAATGGAAAATGTTTAACCTTGCGAATTTCAAGGCAATTATATCAGACACTATATGTTTTCCTGCGCAAGCACGTGGCTTGCTTACACCCGGTAGCTTTGGCAGTGCTGAACGGCAGTGGTGGGATGAAGTATAGTCACAAGACCAACCGCTGCATCTGCGCAACAAGGTAATCAGGATAAAAAAAATTGGGGGGACCCTTAATCTTCGTCTTTAAGAGTTGAACGAGATAGCGATATCCTGTCCCGAGTGCCTACTTCAAACACTTAGTGCATACTTGCTATGCACCCACTACGTGGTGTTAAGGGAATACGCGCAGTAACGTGTGTGCCGTTTGTAATGGGTGGCCGGCTTTAAACAACGAAATCGTTATGATAGTCACATATTCCGATGCCCGATGGCAATGTACGCTTGTACCATGCAATATTCCTGGGATATTACATGTTATATGGCGACGCCTATATAAAGGACGCTTGCGTTTGCGAAGCATGAAAGTTATTTTCACGGCATCTCCAAGCAGAGGAAGTTATTTTCACTGTATTTCCAAGCGAAGGCGTGGCTGTGTTGTAGAACACCTGCTTGCCACGCAGACGGCCCGGGTTCGATCCTCACTCGGACCCGGAAATTTTTATTATTTATTTTATTTGCATCTTTCTCGATTTTTCGGTCACGGACAAGATGATTTTTCGCGCACAACCAACGACGCCGACGCCGGAATTTCTGCCAAACGAGCTCTTTAACGCTATCGCGTTAAAATACTTAACCATGTCAAAGAGATAGACCCTGCGATAGACCGAACCTGCGACCAACTAGCGGTGCTAACACTCCTAGGTATAAACGTTTTTTTTTTTTTTCAACATACTGCAGCCTTCAAGGGCTATCGCAGGAGTGGAGGCAGAATACGAAAATTGCAGTAAAACACAAACACAAAATGTACACAGCATGAGGTTATTAATGTACCAAGTGAATTCATGGAATGGTAAAGATTTAACATGGCCGGGCAAAGCATTCCATATTTGAATACTGCGGACAAAAAACCTGTATCTATAAGCATTTGTTCGATGATTAAAAGGAGACATGTTCAACTGATGATGATGTCCAGTGGATGTTGGTTTAGCGGATCATGTGTAGTTGCTGAGTAAAGAAAATCGTGGACAGTGAATGAGAGTGTAAAGAAACTTTAAAGGGGGTCGTGAAACGAAAATGAAGCTGCCCGGTTGTAATTTTCCCTGCTTCAATAAGGATTAGACATGCCGATTCCGAAATATTTCGGCGCAATATCCACTATATAATTAATGACGCCCGTTTGAAATCGCAGTTTTCTCTGGCTCCTAAACGACCATGTGGCCCTACCGGCCGCCATAGGCACTAACATGTGACGTCAGTGAAACGTCATGGTAAAAGAAGTTATAAACGGAGCGTAAGCTTTTTTTGCTCCAAAATGATAGATTTATAGGAACCTAGGAAAGAAAAAAATAACAGCAATTTTTGCGCTCTGAGCTGTGCATACTGTGGAAGTACAGCGAGTGATCGCTTGGTTTTCAAGTACATCCGGGCTCCGTCAAGTGTTGCCTTCGCTCGCTCGACGCAGCGTCCCAGTGTTTTTTTACTGGTTGTGTTAGGTTGTGTTTTACGGCGTGTTTTGTGTGGCTTAGTCGTCGCTATGCCTACCGTGTGCGTCGTCAGACAGTGCCGCACAACTTAACAAAGTGGAAAAAAACAACGTTCGTGACGGCTTTACGGCGCCGCAATCGAAACGGTGTGATGCTACGAACCTCGGTCAACTATGGCTATGCAAACATCGCTGTGTCGCCATGTTTTGTCGACGACAGAGACTTTTCATTGGCTGACTTAAAGTGACGTCAGCTGTACAGTTGAGGAGAACGTGAGCGGGGAATCGAAACTGTGCTTTTATAGCTATTAAATGAAACCGGACGATGAAACGAGTCGAGGTATAGTATTGAATGGACGGCCAGGATTCTGAATACACACGTAGTTGAAAATTTTCGGAAAACGTTTCACGACCCCTTTAAAGATTCAACATGACGACGAGAAGAGAGAGTAGTAAGCTGGAGAATATTAAGATGATAACTACAGGTGTAAAATACCTCTTGAAGCGACGATATACAGGGTTTTTGTTTAACCAATACAGATTATTTTTTTATAAAAGTCCTATGATAGGCTCCTGTCATTTCTCGCACACGAACTCCACGTCGAGGCGGAAATACTTTACCGCAGTTAGCATGACACTGTTGCGACTAATTAACAAACATTATTTAATTAACTTTCTAATTATTAACCTCAGGGCAAGTGTTTATATTACAAAGTTGTAGTGCGTGCCAACTTGTGGCATACCTATTTGTTCAGAAATCACAAAAGTTGCACGTAGTTCGAGATATTCATCACTTGACGGGCGAAATCGAAAGTGATCGCGCAAGGCGCGCACGAAGCGAGACCGTTCTACGTCAGACCGGAACTACCCGTCACATGGGAGTGACAAAATGTGAATGACGGCGCGCCGCGGCCGTACGTTTTCGTGAAAAGCTGCAAGTCATCTCACTTGTGCCGGCGCATCGCCTTACTTTTGCGCGTAGTGTTTCGCGCTTATCTGTCGGACGGTGCGCAGGAAAACTGGAATAGCAACCTTTTCTTTGTCTGGGAAGCATAAAACACTCGGGCGGCCACTGCGGCGCTTCCTCTTGAAGACAGCCGAAACAGTTTTCGCGCCTCTTTATAGTTTAAGAAAGAAACAGATATGCACCACCCATCGCACGCAAACATTAAGCTGTCTGTTAGCGTATTTCAGAATGCTTGCCAATTTTTCTGACCAGATTCCGCTTTGGCGCGCCTTCATTCAAATTTCGTCACTTCCCTGTCACGTGTCATGCCTGTGTTCCGCCGCTCTTGGCGCGCACCGGGCGCGATCAGTTTCGATTTCGCCTGTCAAGTTCGATGATGAATATCTAGAACTACGTGCCACTTTTGCAATTTCTAAAAAATAGGTATGTCATAAATTGGGACGCACTACAACTTTCTAATATAAACACTTGCCCTCAAATAAATAAATAAATAAAAAATTTAAACCCAGGAGTGTTAGAGCCGCCAGTATGTCGCAGGTACGGTCCACCGCACGGTCTATCTCTTTGACATACAGGTCACTCATAAGGCCTCTACTTGAGTACGCATCCATCGTGTGGTCACCGCATAATGGCAAAAATATAAATATGCTAGAGTCTATTCAGAAGAAAGCCATTACATTAATATGTAATCGTCAGGATCGCCATTTTACAGCGAAAGCTGTTATGAGATCACAACAAGGGTGCCGTAGTTGTCCGCCGCCGCCGCCGTCGCCGGTGTCCGTAACCGCTATCGCACGAAATAAGAAAAAAAAACTAAGAAAAAATGTTCAGGATGGAACGGGGTTCGAACCTGGGTCCGCTCCGTGCCAGTCCAGTGTTCTACCACTGAGCCGATGCCTGTGCTCGAAAACCCGGCGCACAAAAACCCTATACAAGCATTATGTCGGGAAGGAGCCGCGTTAACATGCGCAATATAACGTGGCAGAAGAGTGAAACGACAACCAGGCGTCACAGAATGCCATTTGTGTAACCAGGCGTCACGCAATACGAGTTGCATTACGAGGGGGTCGTTGAATGCTTCCAACCCATTACAAAGGGCTCAGCCATAATTCTTCGTCGTCATCAGCCACCGAATCAATTAATGGAGTAGTGGGTACCTTGCAAGCGTACTTGTATTAGTAGCCCCAAGATAGATTCCAACGGGTTTTAGAAATGGTGCTCTCCCAGCTTTCGCTGTGACTGTGCTGCGCGTTCCGCGCAGGCCTGGCGTTTTTTCACCAACGTTGCACTCTAACGAGCTACAGCTAAGACATTTGGCCCTCAGACGTACTTGTGATCGTCTTGTTCTGCTGCATAAAATTGCTCATGGGAAAATGCATTTATCGATGCACCTATTTGCTTTGCTCACCCTTCATCTCGAGTCAACAAAAGAAGTCACCACCTTAACATAGTTCCTTTGAAATCATCCACTGATTGCTTCAAGTTTTCTTTTTCCTCATACCATTGACATTTGGAATGGTCTCGACGGCCCCCCTGCGCGAGTTGTCTAATGATGAACTTGTGCAACAATTGCAAAACTTCGTTCACAGATGAACTGTGTATGCTTTCCTAATGTAGTTCTCTTTTTTTTTTAAGTATCAACTCTCCTAAATATTGTATTTTTATGTATGTATATACTCACTCCTGCAATATCTTGCTAAGCAAGATGGCAGTATATGTAAATAATAAAAAATAATAAGTCGATAATTAAAACGTTGATTAACGAGCTTTTGTTAATTAGTCGCAATACTGACATGTTAACTGCGGCAAAGTATTTCCGCCTCGACGTGGCGTTCGTGTGCGAAAACGACAAGAGCCTTACTGCCATAGGATTTTTTTTTTAATCTGTATGGGTTAAAAAAAAAACCTGTATAAAGCATGCTGCTTTCTTCTGGACAGATTCAATTTTTTTTGATGTTAGATATTTTGTGAGGGTGCACAATAATATCAGAAATGCACATATTGCCACGCGCCTTTCTTATTTTTCACTTTTGCTGTATTCGGTTTTCGCCAACAAAGACTGTAAGCAATGCTCAGCGCCAACCGCGCCTCATTGTTCAAGAAGCTTCGCAATTATTGTAGATCGTTTTGTTAAGATTGCTCGCAAGATGCGAACACTCGAGCTTATTCTAGAGCTTGCGCGACAACCAGTGATAAGGCTAGAATATTCGATGACACATATAAATGCCGACGAGCTTCGCCGCTTGTCAGTTGACCGACGGCCGACGCTCTGTTCGCCGCTATCAGTGCCAGTGTGTATTGCTGTAATCTGACTTTCCATTTACCGGCCACAAGTTCGGCCAAATAAACAGTTTCATCTTGGACATATCGACTGCTGCCTTGGTCAACGTCACGACCACGTGACATCTGGTGGAGGTGGTGCTTCTTTCATGTACCGGACGCCCCCGTCAAGCCGTGAGCCCAGCCCAAATCGTGACGAAGACACCTACCCCACCACGGACACTCGAGCCAGCCGCAGACTGAAAGGACTCCCCCCCGCAGCACGGCACTACTACCGGACAAGCCAAAAGCCACGGCGACGAAGGCGACAGGCACAATGACGGCCGCTGTGTCCCCTGCAACGATCGTGATCCAGCCACCGAGAGAGCCACCGACTTTCCATGGACAGCGAATTGAGGACCGCGAGACCTGGCTCGAGACGTACGAACGAGTCGCGACTTTCAAAAACTGGGACCCCGACGAAAAACTGCGCCGCGCCTACTTCTATACCTAGAAGACGCCGTGAGGACGTGGTTCGAGAACAACTAATCCACGTTACAAACCAGGGATCTCTTTCGGACGCCGTTCCTAAGCACGTTCACTTAGCATGGTCCGCAAGGAACGGGCCGCAGCTATGCTGGAGACCCGTGTGCAGCTGCCCAATGAAAGCATCGCTATCTACACGGAGCAGATGAATCGCCTGTTTCGACACGCCGACCCCAGTATGCCCGAAGAGAAGAAAGTCAGGTTCCTAATGCGGCATGTGAAACAAGAACTCTTCGCTGGCTTGATAAGAAACCCGCCGAAGACGGTCGCCGAATTAGCTTCCGAAGCCTCGACAATTGAGAAGACGCTCGAGATGCGGACACGGCAATACAACCGCAGCTTCTCGGCTACAAGCTACGCCGACAACCAATCGCTAGGAACCGCCGATTTGCGTGAGACGATCCGAGCGATCGCGCAAGAGGCGCTGCGAAAAATTCTACCTTCAGCGCAGCCTCAGGTGGATTCCATCGCTGACGTCGTACGCCAGGAGATCCAGCATTCACTGGGCGTTCCGCAGCCTCCAGAGCTGAAGCTGCAAGCCATGAGCTATGCTGCTGCAGCCCGCCGTCACTCTCCTCTTCCACGTCCACGCAAAGACGCCGCATTGCCGCAGTACCGTCACCAGACACCGCCGCCGCCGCCACTGTCGCCATACCGCCCACCTGCCGGCCAGTGCAATGCTCCGAGGAAGACCGACGTTTGACGCGCCCCTGACGACGGTCCGCTCTGCTACTACTGCGGCGAGGCCGGCCACACCTACCGCCGTCGCCAGTACCGACAGATGGGGCCACGCGGTTTTGCCTCGTCAATGCGCCTCGTCCACAGCGGGGTGAACGACCACAAGACATCACCGACTATCTCGCAGGAGCTCAGTGGACACCCCGATGACCTTCCCGCTCGCCGTCGCCCGGCCGCTACATGTCACCGCACCGCCGGCAGTACACTGGCCCTAACCGGGGCCGGTCGCCTAGCCCGTATCCGGGAAACAAAGGTCAGCAACCGATGGAGGTGCGGTTGCTGTACGACGAAGTGCCGAAGATCCTCCGCGGCCGCCGACGACGACAACGCGACAAAACCTGCAGAACACGACGCGAAGCAGACGAAGCCTTGCCGGCGAAACGTCGCGGACCGAGGAAGACGTGACGACGCAATATGGAAGCAGCGCAACAAATCGACGGAGCCGTGACCCGAAGCCACGACCTAACTGCAACGCGAGACGACGAACTAGCGACCTCGACGTTCTTATCGACGGCCACAGCATGACAGCCCTTGTCGACACCGGAGCCGACTATTCTGTTATCAGTGGACCGTTAGCCACGACGTTGAAGAAAGTCAAGACCGCGTGGGAAGGCTCTGAGATCCGGACAGCTGGAGGGCACCTTGCAACGCCGGCAGGAATCTGCACAGCGAGATGTCTCAATTAACAACCGGATTTATCCAGCAAGCTTCGTAGTACTACAGCGGTGCTCGAGAGATGTCATCCTTGGTATGGACTTCCTAGGCCTTCATGGGGCAGTCATCGATCTCCGATCCAAGTCGATAACGCTATCCGCAGAAAAAGCACTACCGCCGCGCACGCCGCCAGGAAAGCACGTCTTGAATGTGTTAGACGACCAAGTCACCATTCCCCCTCGCTCCAGCGTCACCATTTCCGTCGGCACTCAGAAATGAACAGACCAACACGGCGTCGTTGAAGGCGACCAGCAACTGTTGATCAACCGAGAAATTGGCGTCGCCAGAGGAATAGACGAGCTGCGAGGAGGGAAGTAAAAGTGATGCTCACGAACTTCAGCAACGAGTATAAGCACGTGAGCAAAGGCAGGACGGTTGCCTACATCGAAGAAATTGTGGAAGCCAGCAACGCTTTCGCCCTCGTCGAGTCTACCGAACATGCTACGATGAATCGAGGTCCGCAACAAGATTTCGACGTCAGTCCGAGCCTTCCGACGCATAAGCAAGAACAGCCCAAAGCACTGCTCCTGCAATACAAGGACTGCTTTTCATTGTCGTCAAGAGTTCGGCAGACACCGGTCGCAAAACATCGCATAATAACCGAAGAAAGTGCCAGGCCACTTCGTCAGAGCCCGTACAGAGTTTCGACGCGAGAACGCGAGGCCATAAAGAAACAAGGCGACGAAATCCTACGCGACGACATCATCCAGCCTTCAAAGAGTCCATGGGCGTCACCTGTGGTGTTAGTGAAGAAGAAAGATGGGACCCCTACGTTTCTGCGTCGATTATCGTCGCCTGAACAAAATCACGAATTGACAACGCCCTAGATCGATTCCACAATTCGAAGTACTTTTCTTCAATGGACCTCAAGACGGGCTACTGGCAAATCGAAGTCAACGAGAGAGACCGAGAAAAGACTGCCTTCATTACACCAGATGGCTTGTTCGAGTTCAAGGTCATGCCCTTCTGTGTTTGCTCAGCGCCTGCGACTTTCCAATGGGTTATGGATACAGTACTGGCAGGGTTGAAGTGGCAAACTTGCCTCGTTTACTTGGACGACGTCGTTGTGTTTTCCTCGAACTTCGACGAACACCTCGAGCGCCTTGAATCCGCACTTCAAGCAATCAAGAGCTGCGGACTCACCCTGAAGCCGGAAAAGTGCCGCTTCGCGTACGAGGAGCTCCCGACTTTGGGTCACGTGATCAGCAAGACTGAAGTGCGCCCAGACCCGCAGAAAACAGCTGCCATCGCCGACTTCCCGCCACCTACCGACAAGAAGGCCATGCGCCGATTGCTCGGCTTGTGCGCCTATTACAGACGGATCGTCAAGGACTTTTCAATCGCAGAGCCACTAACGCAGCTCACGAAGACCGACGTCGAGTTCCAGTGGGAAACAGCGCAACTTCAAGCATTTCAGGAACTGAAACGACGCCTGCAGACGCCTCCGATACTTGAGCATTTCGACGAATACGCCGATACGGAAATCCACACCGACGCAAGCAGCGTAGGACTCGGCGCCGTTCTTGTGCAGAAGACTAACGAAGAAGAAAGAGTTATCAGTTATGCTAGCCGGTCGTTATCCAAGGCGGAAGGCAACTATTCCACAACCGAAAAAGAGTGCCTTGCCATCATCTGGGCTATGTCAGAGTTTCGCCCCTACCTCTATGGAAGGCCCTTCAAGGTTGTGAGCGACCACCACGCCTTGTGCTGGCTAGCTTACTTAAAGGAACCTTCAGGTCGTCTCGCACGATGGAGTCTGAGACTTCAAGAATTCGACATCACCGTCGTTTACAAGTCCGGGCAAAAGCACTCTGACGCCGACTGCCTGTCCCGTGCCCCGTTGACCCACCACCGCAGGACGACGAGGACGGGGACATCTTCTTGGGAACCATGAGTGCCGACGACTTCGCCGACCGAAAGCGAGCCGACCCGGAACTCAAGGGCCTTGTGGAGTACTTCGAAGGCAAGACCGCCATTGTTCCGAAGGCATTCGAGCGAGCACTCGCATCGTTTTTCTTGCGAAACGGCATTCTCATAAAGAAGAATTTCTCGCCACTTCGAGCCAACTACCTTCTCTTAGTGCCTTCAGCATGGCGACCAGAAGTCCTCCAGGCACTACACGACGATCCGAAGCTTGGCTGGACGCCTCGGACTTTCCCGCACGCTCGCCAGAGTACAGGAAAAGTACTACTGGCCGCGCCTTGGCGCCGACGTCGCTCACTACGTAAGGACGTGCAGAGACTGTCAGCGACGGAAGACACCGCCCACAAGACCAGCAGGCTTCCTTCAGCCGATCGAGCCTCCTCGGCGACCGTTCCAGCAGATCGGGATGGACCTCCTGGGGCCGTTCCCAACGTCGACTTGCGGAAATAATGGATCGTCGTAGCTACCGACTACCTCACCCGCTACGCCGAAACAAGAGCCCTGCCCAAGGGCACTGCCGCTGAGGTAACAAAGTTCTTCGTCGAGAACATCGTACTGCGTCATGGCGCCCCAGAGGTCCTCATTACCGACAGAGGTACGGCCTTTAGGCGGACCTAGCTCAGGCGATCCTAAGGTACAGCCAGACAAGTCACCGCCGGACCACCGCCTACCACCCACAGACCAATGGCCGAGCGTCTAAATAAGACTATCGCTGATATGCTGGCCATGTACGTCGACGTCGAGCACAAGACGTGGGATGACATCCTTCCGTGTGTAACCTTTGCATACAACACGGCCGTACAAGAAACGACGCAGATGACGCCGTATGGACTGGTCTACGGAAGGACCCCGGCAACGACGCTCGACGCCATGTTGCCCAATGTCTCCGAAGAGGAAAACGTCGACGTCGCCGTGTACCTTCAGCGCGCCGAAGAAGCCAGACAACTCGCCCGTCTGCGCATCCAGAGCCAGCAAAAGACCGACAGCCGTCGCTACAACCTTCGACGACGCCACATGGAATGCCAAACCGGTGACCGTGTATGGGTCTGGACGCCAATACGCCGATGGGGACTTAGTGAGAAGCTTCTTCGAAGATACTTCGGACCGTACAGGGTACTTCGACGCCTCGGCGCACTCGACTACAAGGTTGTCCCTGACGGCATTACGAACTCTCAGCGGCGCCGTGCGCGACCTGAGTCGTCCATGTCGTGCGCCTCAAGCCATATTACGCGCGTTAGTGAGCCTGAGGA